>BDDC01001879.1:0-15563 GCA_001662425.1 Chlamydomonas sphaeroides | reverse complement strand
CAAGGGATTACTCTTGTGTAAATCCGGGAAATGGCATTTTACGCAAGGGATTACTCTTGTGTAAATCCGGGAATGGCATTTACACAAGGGATTGCTCTTGCGTAAATCCGGGAAATGGCATTTTGCGCAAGGGATTACTCTTTTGTAAATCCGGGAATGGCATTTATGCAAGGGATTATTCTTGCGTAAATCTGGGAAATGGCATTTTACACAAGGGATTACTCTTGCGTAAATCCGGGAAATGGCATTTTACACAAGGGATTACTCTTGTGTAAATCCGGGAAATGGCATTTTACGCAAGGGATTACTCTTGCGTAAATCCGGGAAATGGCATTTTACACAAGGGATTACTCTTGCGCAAATCCGGGAAATGGCATTTTACGCAAGGGATTACTTTTGCGTAAATCCGGGAAATGGCACTTTACGCAAGGGATTACTCTTGCGTAAATCCGGGAAATGGCACTTTACGCAAGGGATTACTCTTGCGTAAATCCGGGAAATGGCACTTTACGCAAGGGATTACTTTTGCGTAAATCCGGGAAATGGCATTTTACGCAAGGGATTACTCTTGCGTAAATCCGGGAATGGCATTTACGCAAAGGATTACTCTTGCGTAAATCCCTGGACGTGTTCTGGTGCCTGGATTTACGCAAGCATATTGATTATCTTGCGTAAAAAAATTTCACGGTTTTACGCAACCCTGTGCTTTACGCAAGGGTCAAATGTGTGTAAATCCATGTGATTTACGCAAAAGGGCCTGGATTTACGCAAATCTGACCCCCCCCGTTTCCCCAAGTGGCAGTGGCATTGTGATGTGCATGTTGTGCGTGGTTGGTGCCAGACCAGGTGCCGTTTCCGTTTGCCAGCCTCTCTTGAGTCCAGCAGCCCATCAGAGGACAGTGAGAGGTCCTCAATGTTGCCAGCAACATAGGCAAAGCCACCGGCACGGGTCACAATGTTGTCAGAGATGTTGTTTAAATGGATGTGCGTGTTTCCAAGGGAGCTGCCCATGGCAAGGAAGCCGCCGTGGCCGCCCGCCTTGTTGCCACGGATTGTGTTGTTTTCAATCTCAAGCCTGTTCGGATTGAAGGGCGTGCATATATGTGTTGTGTTGCCTTGTTGTTACATGCATGTAAGTTCAACATACAGTAGTGAGCCAGATAAAATATGAACATACAAGCAAATGCTTACCATATAACATATGATGTCAGAACCGGTACAGATCCGTCATATGTGTGTGCGTTTGTTGGTGCACGCACAGTAATTGCATGCATGAACTGCTGGCACCTGCTGTGCGTGCGTAGCTACTATAAAAACATTGCAAGTTCCTCCATTATGGGTGTGGTGGTGCATGCAGCAAATGACCTAGGTAAACGCAGCCCCAAAGGAACCTATTAAAAGACGCACGCCACATGTTCGTTGACACGCACTGCTTGCACCTGCCAACACTCGACATTCCCACATCAAAGACGCCACCATGGTTCATCGCGTCATTGCCCAAAATGTCGCAACCAACTGCACATTACGTTCGTTAGGAACGAGGAGCAGCGGTCAGGCGGATAGCTTGTGTGCCACAAGAGCATGTTCTAATGTATTAATTTTGCAATACAATTACAGCATAGCATGCAATGTCATCTTATGGATATATGCGCCCCAGACGGGGCTGTCATTCTGAACAGTCAGGCCGGATGATGCCATGAAGCCGCCATTGATACCTGCATTTGCAAAATAATAGCACAAACACATGCATCAGGGTGCGACAGTGAAGGTTGAATGCTGACCCCAGCCGAATAGTCGGTATAATTGTCGCCTATGTGCATAGGTGTATGCCTGGAATAGTTTGATCTAGCTGCTGCAAGCAAATATTACCAACTTAGCAGCAGTTGTGGGTATTGTTGTTTCTTTGTAAGTAAAAACCTTTCTTCTTTTATAGATTCTCGTAAAACAACAATTGTTAGATATTTACAAGATGCAAACCAACGTGCAATTGAAGCAGAAGAAAAATGTAACTCGCACTGCAAGCAACATTGCAAGGCTCACAAAGATACACGTGCTGGGATGACTCAGCTGGTGCGAATTTCTAGGCAACCTGTAGATAGATGTTGTATTGATTGTAGCCATATGTCAATTGCTAAGCTTGACAGACGCTATCACATTTACCGACGAAGATACCAGGGCTGCTGGCTGGGCAGCTGGCCACATGCCTCACCTGCCGTGTTTCCAACCATTTGCACATATTCGTAATTGGTGAAGCCAATGCTGTTGGCATAGAAGAAGCCACCGCTGTGGCCAACACAGTTGTCTGCAAGGCCACCCATGGGGCACAGGACACAATCGTTTGTCTTCAATCTTTACGTGCGTTTTAGCGCTGCATTATTGTGATTTGATTGAAGTAGGAGGGGCCTCAGCAGTTTCTATGTGAGTGATCATATGGCCCCAGGTATAGTCGTCAACAGCTCTACCTACGTTTCTATATGTATAGCTCTATATATTGTACATATGGCCTATGCAGTAAATAATGTCTGTGCATTATGAAACAGCCCCACTTTTAGTTTCAACACCAACCCTAGCTACACGCACGCTTTAGCAATCAAATAGGACTGAATATCCTTCTTTCATGCATGTAATTTGCACAGAGTAGTACAAGTCATAGGCGAAGGGAATGGTCCCTGTACTTAGGCCCTCTGTATAGTCGCCAGCAGCACGGTGTTAAGAATTTATCACGTATGCATGCTATATGCAATGTACATACGAATAACAATATCAAACTACAGGCATTTCATGTATTATTTCACTAAGGCAGCGGGACACTTGAAAATTCGACGTGTGTGACCATCATGCCCTGGATGGTGTCCGCTGACAAGAAGCCGCCCGACTTGGGTGATGTGTTCTGTTCAATGCTGCTGTTGGAGATGGTGACGCTGCTGACAAGGTTGCTGACGACAAAGCATCCACCTCTGCGTGCATCACACCCAATCATCAGGTGGGGTCGGGGGTTAGGTGTGTGGTCACAAGTCAGGCAGGGCTAATAGATGGTATTCTAGTTGATGTTATACAATGCATGTTGGCTGCACCCTTGGCGGCTGCTGCCTCTGACACGCGCCCTTATCATATCCCAAAGCGTGAGAAATGACACTTACGCATTGCCATAAATTGAGCTATTGGTGATCTCTATGCGGATAATGGACTGTGCCAGAATGGCGCCGGTGTAAGCATGGTTGCTGCGGGCAGTGCTGCCCTCCATTGAAAATTCCTGGGGAGATTAAGGAGCATTGGCGTTGTGCACGCACGGCACGTGTCACACAGTATGTATGGTGATGATGTGCATGTGTCACATACTATCAGTTTGCTTCATGACATGTTATAATATCATTTGATATACAGCACCGACTCTCTTTAACTACTTGCGAATGCTGGTTTCACAACACACATCCGCACCAAAATAGCTTAGCAGCGAAGTACGGACGCATCACCCTCGTTTGATGATATATCGGATTCATAGACATATAGCCTGTGTGTTGGGGCATGCATGACACATGGGGAGCGCATTGAGTGTCAGCATCTGCATCAGCTCCAGTGCGGATTGCCACCATCATTACAACCCAGCAGCTGTTGCTTTGGGCCTGGAACTCATGAAATCAGCTCTGCATACTCTGCAGCTGCTTACTTTTCAATGCCGCCCGTCACGTGAAAGACACCTTGAGCGTTAAACCACATCAACGGGCTCGACAACACAGACACGTTGCGTACAGAGCCAACAACCTGTACGGCAGCTGACACTGCGCTGTATATGTTGTCCGTAAACATAATTGTTGTGTTTGTCAGGCTGAGCGCGCTGCTGCCCTCTGCGGCCGCCTTGGGAGAGCCACCTGGCAAGCGCACAGCACAGCGGACGGAGCCGTGGGGCGCAGATGGGAAGTCAGTAATGGTCATGCTTGATAGAGCGGCTTCACAGCACGACCGGGAGCTGCAATGTATGGTGGGCATGTGTGGATTGGGGGCCAGCTGCAAAGCTGTATGTAGCAGGCAGACATTGGAACAGGCACACACGCATGGAGCTGGACTACTGCTGGCTGGGATCGACTGACTGGAATTGAGCGAGCGGGCTGCTGAACCCATTTATTGCAATTAGCACTGACGTCATTAATGAGTTTACAGATAAACATAATCACAAATATGTACGTATGGGCCCGAGCTGGACTGGCTGGCATGGAGCACCACGCACCGGGCCGTGCCGGTCACACCACAGAAGGTGAGATGATGCATGTGCAGTGTGCGTGTGCGTACGTAGATCATGCTGTATTTATGTAGCTACGTACGTACACTGCAGCACCACTTGCTTGTCGACCCACCCATGATGAGCGTGAAGCAAAAGCCCGCGCCGCCTCGCACGAACTCCCGGTACTCTCCGCACGTCGTGTCACGGACGTGCAGCTGAGCATTGCCGGCGGTTGCCGAGCCGTCGACCAGCATGGCGCCATAGCCTATAGCAGGGGATGGGAGTGTATGGGGTCGGGGGATGGGATGGGATGCATGAGAATGGGAGGTATGGGAGGGCGGCAGCGAGGGGATGCATGGGGGGGGGGGAATGGATGAGGCGAAGGGAATTCGGGCATGATGATTCATGTTTTGGTGAAACAGTTGGAGGCTCGGCTGGCAGGGGGTCCTGGCCGGCGCGCGAGGGAGGCCGGTGTGGCAGTGCCTCCGTCCGTTTCCAACACCAGCTATTGCTTGGACAGCAGCAGTGCACACATCTGCATGGCGGCGGCTGCCGTGCGCGCGCCAGCAGGCCCGTGCGCAGAGTGGGACGGCCACGCACCGTGGAAGTGGGTCGTGTCGCTGTCATCCGGAAGCGCACCCCACTGGCTCTGTGGGTGCAGGCAGGCGGGCACATGTAAGGCAGGTCGCACAAAGCGTCCATACATATGGCGGCTGGATAGGCTAGCTAGCAGGCGCGGATGCAGATTTGCACTCTTGCTGGGCGCTCGACCCCACACGCGTGTGCACATTGGATTACGTGGGCTTGCTTGGAATCGCCGGCTACGGTTGGCGGGGGCGGGAGGAAGGCAGGGCGAGGCGCGGGGCTGCTCCGCTCAGCAAGCGGGGGATGGTGTAGGGGACGGCAAACTGGAAGGCTGGGTAGCTAGGCTGGGAGCTCGAGTCTAGGCAGGGTGCATTGACATGACAGGCGACTTGAGCTCACGCATGGGAGTTGGTGTGTGTACACGATTGATGATACTGTTGGTGTGTTGCTGGGGCTGCTGGCCGCATACATGGGCACGCGAGCTAGCTGCACACGAATTGAAACGTGCGTGGTAATATATATACACTTACTATATTGTATAAACATCATATATGTTGGTGCGCTGGGGCTGGCCGCATGGGCACGCGAGCTGCCTGCATGATGCATTACCTGGTAGACGCCACTCAGGGAGCCGTACGCCCCACGCCACTCGACGTCGATGTTGTTAAAGCTGCTGTCGCTGAGGTGGGTGGAGCTCCCACGGCCCTCGTGCTGGATGTAGACGCAGCCCCAGCCGTTGGCCCACTTAATGTCTGCGTACGTGCGTCGGTGTGGGCAGGGATTGGGTGCGTGGCGGGGCGCGGGGTGAAGGTCGCGGGTGTACATATGTGCGGGCGGTTGAGGTTGTGAGGGCCGAACAATGTGCTTTGTACAACATTTGGTCGTGCATGGGTGCAATGGAGAGCCTGCGCCGCTGGTCCAGCGGTCTACTTTCAGCCAACTCATAGTCAAGTAGCCAAAGGCCAAGGGCTAAGGGCCTCATATATAACATCCGTGCGTGAGGCTAGCTGGCTGCAGATCGTGGTTTTCCCATTATCACAAGAAACGCAAAGTTCAGGGAAATTACTTCACACTCCAGGCCACGCAGCCAGCCCCAACATGTATGCCCACCCTTGCAGGTGAGGCCGGTGATGACTGCAATGGCCACGCCAGTGGCGTGGACGGGCCCGTGGATCAGGCGGGTCGGGCCCAAACGCAGCCAGAAGTTGTCATCCGATCCCTCGTCGTCGCTCTCCCTTAGTACCGGGAAGCCCCAGGGCTTGCCGTCCACGTACGCCATGTACCTGTGCGTGCGTCCGTGTGTGTGGGAGGGGGGGGGGACGAAGGGAAGAGGGGTGCCCACAAGGTTTGAGGCACGCATGCCAAGGGGCAGTTCTTGGTCATACATGGAGGGTGCGTGTCGAGGGCATCGGCATTATCACGGCATGCATGCTGATGCTGATCATCATCATGAGCGAGCGAGTGAGCGAGGTCCACACAATTTTGTGAGCTACTTTGCTTGTGTACTTTGTGCGTGCCCGCAAGCATGCATGACATGCCGGCACGAACGTCTAAGCATCGTGCCCACAGCTACTTTATGGCATGCATGCAACACGCACCTGGCCTCGCGGGCGGGTGGGTAGCCCCTCACGCCCGTGATGGACAGGCCATCGAGCGTGACAAAGGCGCAATCCAGGCACTGCAGCAGCGGGCCGCCCGTGCTGAGCTGCGTCTCATTGATGAAAGAGGCCTCAATCTTGAGGTGGAAGACATCGCGAAACGTGATGCCGACATCCGCCGACGCATCGAGGCTGTCATACGGGATGGTCAAGGCCGCGTCCTTGTACCGCTTGTACGGCAGTACGGGTGTACGGCGCACGACCTGGACCCAAGGAGTCTGCACGTCGAGCCGGTCGATCAGGCCGCCGCCAACCTCAATTGTGACATTGCCCAGGACCGTGTCGCCATATCTGCAAGAGAGCGACGCCTTAAGGCCCTTGGTCGACGTAAGGTTGAAGGAGCAGGCGAGTGAAACGTAGTCCGGTGGCGAAGGGGGCGAAGGGGGCGGGGCTGGAGCAGACGGGGGCTCATCTGTATGTAGGCAGGGAGAAAGCAGCGCGGTACACAAAGCAAAAGACTCAGCGCACAAGCAACATCAGGAGCAGGTTCGTGGCTCTCAAGACACCAACGTACGCATCAGCTGTACGCATGCCCAAGCACAGACTTTGCTTACTTTGCTTACTTTGCTTGCTTCACAACAACGCCAGATAAGCTCTTACCGGGGCCGTTGGGCGGCGACTGCAGCGGCGGGGTCGACAGAGGCACTGCAGGGGTTCATGCGCGGCAACGCCCATTTTCTTATCACCAGCCACCAGGCTAGCTTGGATGGCGGCTGAGCTTCAAACACAGCCCAGCCAGACTACGAGCCATACGAAGAGCAATCAGGCTGCCTTGGTAACCACAAGCGCAGACGTACTCCATGTTGCTTACACGGGGCGCCAGGTGGTGCGGCGGGCGGTGTTGGGGTGCCCGGCGGGCCAGGCATGGCGGGCGGCTCTGCAAATAAATTGGAGGCGCGGGTTGGTGCAGCAACGGTGCAGACCTGTTGAGCAAGCTTGATAGGCAAGCTTGCTGCGGCCGGCGTGTGCGGGTGTGCTAGCTGCTTGCTGCAATGGTAGCCATCTGCCGGGCACGGCAGCTCATGGCCACATTGCAATGCATGGATATATTCCCTACGCTAGCAGCTGCCAACCACAAGCTGCCATGCAGGGAGTTGGTAGTCTGGATGGCAGGTAGGCGCTCGCTCTTGCTGCCTATCTACGTACACGTTGTTCTCCTGAACTATTGGTTTAGCTCGCACTGCATGCGGCTGCCAAAACGCTGACGACGGGAAGCAAGCTATCTGCAGCCGATGTGTAACAAAGCCACAGCAGCACTCGGGTGCGTGTGCCCGGCAGCCGGGCCCGGCTCACCGCTGTAATCCTCCTCGTTGTAGTCCACCTGTGCGCCGTTGCACTGGATGCCCACCACCTCGGTGGCGTCGCAGTCGTGGGCTCGCAGCGTGTAGTTGCAGCCAGACAGCGCCGGGGCCAGGCCGTCGCAAACCACGTCGTCCTGGCGGGCGGCCGGGCGGGTTGCATGCAGCGAGGGAGGCGTACATTATGGTGCAGCTGGGTTTCAGTAACCTAATCACCACCCATATAGTATCTCTCACAGAGCAAGTCACCTGCAACCTGCCGATCACAAAACAAAGCAGATAGAGCGGCATCGCACCAGGAGGATGGGCCCGGTGCCGGTCGTCTTGGGCGGGAAGGGCCCGTCCATCAGGTAGGAGTGGCGGCGTGAGTAGCCGAGCTGGCCGCACATCGTGACGAGCACCGTCGACGACTCGCTCTCCATGCCATCGTCGCTACATACACGGAAACGCAGCGTCGGCGAATGCTCAGGCAAATAAAGGCTGGCTGGGTTTGCATACATGGGTGGTGGCGGGGGGCCTTCACAGCGATCGAGCTCTGCGGTCGTCGTGCCAGGCCCGCCCCTGCTGCCTTCTTGAACCTTGGCGAGTCAAGCTCGCTGTACCTCTATTTATTTCCATCCCAAGCTGGCCCCGCAGCCGCGCCTGCCGCTGTCGTCCACATCAGAACAAGCAATACAGCAGCTCACCACACGGTGCCCCACGTGCCGTTGGAGAAGACCTCCAAACGGCCCGGGTCGGAGGGCACAGCATACACGGTGCCGTCGGGCCCCACCACATCTTCGACGAGGCGGATCTGCATGTCCTTCGGATCTGCAGCGGCAGCAGGATTTGCACGGGTGTGGGGGAGCAGAGGAGCAGTCAGGAGCAGTGTGCATGATTTCGGGCATTGGCGGGGAGCAAGCGAACATGTAGACACAGAGTGAGGCAGATGATCATCAAGTTCATGCAACCGGCAACGAGAGTGCAGATAGAGCGAGGGGCACGGGCGCATTGATGGCTGCTTGGGTGACGGGGTCGTGCGTGTTGACACTATCGTAGCGCCAAAACACCTCGTCAGAGGCGCGATTTGTCAGAATCAAGTGACACGAGCATGCCTGAACACGCCTGACGTGGAGTACGCACGAGGGACTAGGTTTGCAGACACAATACAGCAGAAGTATAATTCCTGGCACAGCGCGCACCTCCGTACGGCTTGCAAGACTATGGCACGAACGGCACTTGCGGCATGTACGGCACATATGACACGTACGGCCCGACTCGCCTGCTGTCCACCTCATCCGAACTTCCAAGAACCGCCGGCTGCTTGCATGCACCGCATCGTTCCAGTTGCTGATGTTGATGCTTGTCAGCAGGATACCGCCGGACAAGAGGTAGAGCTACAGACGGGATGGTGCAGAAACGAGCAGGCGTGTTGTGCTGCGACACACAGCATAGCATATGCTAGACACAGCAGCGTTCAACAGGCACTGGCCGGCTCCAAAATGTCTGATACATACCCCGCGAACCCGGACATGCAACTTGTCGCACCGTACACAGCAGAAGGTAGGAAGCTCTATGGATGGCTACCACAGCTATGCATGCGCGCTGTCTACAGCTAGAAGGGGCTCGCTTGCAGTAGCTAATAGTACAGTTGTCAAAACAGACGAATGTGTGTATGCATGGGCCTTATCGGGCCGCTCACTTGCATGCATAACGCCATATGGCGCCATGCCCTATCTATCTCACCCCCATTCTTGCAAAGTTCTCCTCGTCCACGGTGGGGTGGAGTATGGCGTAGCCAGTGACCACCGTGGACATGGACATAGCCTCGGCACCTGGCGGATGAGGATACCAAACCAAGCAACGGACGTGTGGACGTGTGTTTATTGGATCGTTCTGGATATGTGTTGTACGGCAGGGACTACATGCATGTGTCATGTGTATGTACAGCACGTCAAGAACCTAGCCTCACCCATCCCGTTGACGTCGAGGGTGATGTTGTACGTCATGTTGACGTCGGCAGTCAGCATATCGGTAGCGATGAGTGCGCAGACGTGAATGGTGCTCGGCGCCTCCGGCTAGGTTTGCACACATGGGGTGAAAGCCAGGAGGATGCGTGTGAGGCAGTAGCAGCAGCAGCGAGCAGCAAGAAATCGTTTCAGCCTTGGCTTGACACTGTGACCCTCCTCTATCTCCCTCCTCATGCATGTCACGTGGTACATACTAACACAGCCTCGTGTGCACCGACGACAGTAGTGCACATAAAAGGGTATTGAGGGAGATAAAGTAAGGTCAGGCCAGAGTACACACCTGCTGGTTGTCGTTGTCAGCAGGCTGTGCGCCGTACCAGAGGATGCTCTCCGAGTTGGTCGGCGGCACGCCGGCGATGTTGTCGCCACTGTGGAGGACGCCCTCAGGGGCGTTGGTGGAGGGGGCGATGACGATGTCGCCAGTCGCCGGGTCCTTCCAGTGCAGCATCAGGTCCAGGTCCCAGATGTCAACAGCCATTGCATCAGTCGGCGCAGGGCCGGTGGAAGGAAAAGGAGACGGCGACAGCGACACCTGTGCCATCGCACCTGCTGGGAGGCACGTGGCGGTCGACAGCGCGGGGCATGCTCATCAGCATCTGGCTAATCTGGCGTAAGCGCACGGGCGGCAACATTATTAGCAACATGCATGCATGTCGAGCAAGCGCACGCCACGTCGTCGGCATCTGTGACACGTTGAGCCCGACAGCTTGCTGTGCATACATTATATCTTTGTGGTGGCAGCATGTAAGGCCCTAGCACAGGGAGCTGCCGGCTATTGCCTGAGCTCGCTCAGAAGAAACGATGCGAGCGAATGCATGCGAGGCACAACGCACAAGCACAACGCACCGCTAGAGATCAAACCCACGAGCATGAGGGCCGATGACAGCGTTGCATGTGCACGATTGACTCGCGCCAGCCGGGCGTGAGTCGCAGGTTGGCGCATATTGCAATGACTATGGCCGCGCTGCTGGCGGGCCCTGCCTGGCAACACCCTATGATCGTTTATTATGTGGCGTGATCTAGGCACGAATGCAGGTTTGTAGTCGTCTGACCACCAGTCGAGCCGCCGTACAAAGGCCGCCGGTGGTGGGCTGCTGAGACGACGGATGGACACAAGTTCGCTGGCCAGGATGTGCGTGCAGTGCACATGTGCTCATTGCACGCGGCGGGGGCGGCGTTGAGCTCGGTCGCGCTTCGTTCGCCGCGAGCACCCTACGCTGCCCCGTTTTGTTGCCCGTGCTGATGCATATGCTGGAGCGAAACACACAAGTAGTCGATCCCGTAGCAAGTGTGGCTGACGTGAGCTGCGGGCCGACCTACCGACGACTCGCATCACGTTGTTGGCATAGTTGGCAGCGCGCGACGCACGTTATTGTATGTGCAACTTATTACGCACAATCGCTAAATTGCAGCAGCTGTGCACAATGAGGGCAAATCGCTGGGATCGAGCCACACTTCCACTGCCGCGAGGGGTTGGACGAGTGACGCTTCTCGGCCCGCCCTCGGCGGCTCTGCCAAGCATGGGCCAGCTAGCGGCCGAGCGGGCGACAGCAGGGATGCTTCATCTCAAGGTAGATGAAGCATCGCGGGTCGGTGCAACGGTACTGAGGTAGGTTCGGGTGCATAGCGAAGCTCATGCGTGGCTGGCGCCCGCCGCTTAGCCCGCTCCCTCGGTGGTTTCTGCGGTTTTCAAGGGGTTTTTTCGGCAATGAACGCATCGCGGCCGTGTCCGTGGCGGTATCGTGCACGTTTGAGACGGCAGCAGAGATGGCGGTGGATGGTGAAGGCCTAAGGCATTCAAGTCGCCATGACCGCCGCGGGGCGGGGGTAGGTAACTAGGGTTTGCCGACCTCGCTAGGGTAACCACACGGTGCAGTTGCCATGACCGCGTCTTGCTGTTCCAAGGCTTGCAAATGGTACAACAGCACATAGGAAACATCGCGGAGTACGCGGAGTGGTAGCAGCAGGGGGTTGCACGGCAGCAGGGGTAAAAGGTGACAGATGTGGCTGGATCGATGGGGCGGCAGCCGACGGGCCGGGACTGCTGTATGTCGACGGGCCCGCCGGGCTTCTGCGCTGCCGTGGGGGATGGCGCGGCTTGGCCTGCTGGTACATACAGCAGCAGGGCGCGGCAAAGTCACACGTGCTCTAGGGCAAGACGTGCGTGGAATCCATGTGTCCCTGGTCCGTTCGTTTATTTGGCGACTCGACAGAGTTTGGACGAAGAGGGGTGCGGTAGGTGGCATTACAAGGGGAAGGGCCCCGGTCCGTAACCGGCCCCGCCGTGCCCTGGCGTCAGCACTTGGCTGGGAGCGCAACAGCCCACGCATGCATGGCATGAACGATGTCTCTACGTGATTAAGATGCAGTGGAAAAAGAAAAGGCATGTATGCCTATGATGCAGTGCGAGCGGCCGTAGCCGCGCAGTCACGCACACGGAATTGCGAAAATGACGGACGGGTCACAGACAATAGCTAGGTGGGCACAGGTAGTTGGGCCGCGGCACGCAACGCCGTACGGCACACATGCCGAAGGCAGGAACCCGTGCAATACGCAGTCACGATAGAGGGAGCAATGCGATTATGCGCACAGCAATAAGGCGCACAGTGCGGATTGCGTTCCCAGTGCGTGAACGACGGAGGCCAAGCTTCAAGCACGCAAGCGACACTATGATGCCCACAGCGTCGGTCGATCCGCGATGTCAGTCGGCGGCCAACGGCAGCCAGCGCCCCCCAGCCACCCACCCACAGCACATGCGGGCGCGGCCAAAGAAAACAACCGACCCGCACGACCCACGGACCGGCCCATCGCAAGCGGGAACGGCGACGTGCCGACTAACCGGCAGGCGGTGTGCACGAATGTGCAACGAACCAGCGCACAGCAGCCAGCCCCGTGCGCACGTATGCGTATGCGTATGCGATGCACACACACACACACACACACACACACACACACACACACATGCGCCTTCGCAGCAAGCAACACCGCGGCATCCGTCCGCAAAAGAGGAACGCGGTCATAGCACGCAGCACGCCGGCTTCACAGCTGCTAGCACGCCGGCTCCACACACAGCTGCTAGAAGCCTGCCGGTACTGCCGGCCAGGCGCCGGCGTGCGCCGTGGCCACCGCCGCGCGCACAGACCATTGGCCGGCGGCGCGGACTGGCGCCTGCCGTGATGCAGCTCGTCATCAGCTGCGCACCTTGATTGCGTCGATCTGTGTCCACCCTAAACTACAATAGTACCAGCACAAGTACAACAGTGCCAATACCAGTACGTGTGTGCGCGTGCCCCAGATGCATCTGGGGCCGCCATGCGTGCCTGCCAGCTACCTGCCGGCTAGCTGGCTTCCGCCGATAACAAATAAACATTGTGTGTGCAGGAGATGGATGAACAGCAGGCGCCAGCCGAGGCTGTTTGCGGGCGCTGGGCAATCGACGGATCATGCAGGAGGGCGTCGCGCCACACAGCGACGGCCGGCGGCCGCGCGGCGGCGCCCAAAGCAGCAGCCTTGAGGCGGCGGCCCCTCGCTCCTCGTCCCCCAAGCCCTCCGCCGCCCCCGCCCCGGCCGCCGCCGCCGCCTGCCGTACGAGGCCCTGGCGCCCGGCGGGCTCGGGGCTCTAGCTAGCCTGCTAGACGACCTCGCTGTTGCCGGCTAGATGGCGGCGTCGACAGCTGTGGTGTCCAGCAGCAGGCTGGCGTCAGCTGTGGTGGTGCTCATCAGCGAGGAGGAGGACACGTAGCGCGAGCCGCACAGCTGCGTGTCCATGTGGCAGGCGATGTAGACGGTGGAGCCGGCCGTGCCGGTGACGGCGCGCGACTTGGTGAGCGTGCCGGGGCCGGTGAAGGGCAGCGTTGAGCTGAGCCACTCCTCGGGTTTCCACTGGCCTGGAGGGGCCGGAGGAGGGGGAGGATGGAAGGGTGGGGGACCAGCAGGGGGAGGGAGGGGGCCCGTCGGCGGGTGCGTGCCGCACGGGAGGGCGGGAGGGCAGATGACACACGCGAGGCCGACGGCAGCGGAGTCAGGAAACAAGGGATGCGCGAGACGCGAGGGGTGCGGAGGGGCGGACGTGGCGCTGGCTGGTGGAGGACGCTTCGAGTGAGCGCAAGTGGTGACGGAAGAGCGGGGAGATACGGTACATTGACAGGGCCCTCCGGTCCGCGGGCCTGCCCGGGCCCCTATCGTACCCGGCGCGCGCGCTCTCATTAAGTAGGTTATAATGTTATTATTGGCAATGCCGGGACAGGGAGATGGGCCGAGAGGGCGCTCGTCCCGACCTTACCCGGCGCGCTCTCGTCCAGCATGGTGTAGGCGGCGTAGAAGTGGGTGTCCACGATGATGACGTCGGCCGGCACCGTCAGCGAGCAGGAGGCGGTGACGGTGGTGCCGGTGTTGGTGCTGCGGTTGGCGGGAGGGCGGGAGGGTCATGCGCGGGGCACGTGTGAAAGGGAGCAGGGTAGGCGGGAGGGCGGGCGGGAGGACCGGGTGTAGCGCCGCGTTCGGGCCAGCTGGGCCGCGGGGCCGCGGGCCGGCCCCAAGGGCTCGACAGCCCCTCTCAAACCACGGTGGCGGCCCGATAACTGCGGCCATCGTCTTTGTGGTTGTAGGGCTGGGTGGCGTGAGGGGCGCGACGCAACGCGGACCCACAGCGTCAGGGTGACGTTGGCGGCGTTGGCGCCGCGGCGCTGGTCGTTGGCGGCGCAGCCGGCGCACATGAAGACCGCGGCCGTGGGGGTTGAGACCGAGTTGCCGGAGCGGGGCAGCGTCACCGCGAAGGAGCCGCCCCATCTGTATGCATGTGGGGAGGGGCGCAGCATGGGAAGGCGCGGTGGCCGCGGGTGCGTGCATCTCTCAGCCGCGTGGGGGCAGCAGGTCGTACGGCAAGGGCTCGGCCCCAGGCGCCTCAATCCACATGGGTGGATGCGAGGACGCCGTCGGCGTGCGTGGGGTGTGCACTTTCTTGTCTGACGATTGTGAGCATGATGATGAGTAAGCGCAAGCAAACCGGGGGTGCTGGTGGCTACCCCTGACACGAACGGGCTGCCAACGCACTGCGAACAACCGCATGCGTGCCGTACAATGCTGCTCGCTGGGGCGGGGTGGTGCCGGGCAGCGCCACGTGACCAACCATGTGGGCGTCGTGTTATGGGTTACCAACATTCTGAGCTACTCCATGACACATGCATTATGCTCATGACACAACATGACATCCGGAGTTTATCATCAGCATGCATGGCGCACCGCGCGCTGTTGATGGTGCCGGGCAGTGCGCTCCAGGTGAACCTGCTGCCGCTGGAGCCCATCGTGGTGCCGTTGTAGCCGCCGGAGCCGTCGGGGTACATCGCGCCTGAGGGAAAGTTATTGAAGGCGGCATAATGATGAATCCATGTGACGGAACGTGCGTCAAAGTACATGCCGTTATAATATTTACGCACTACCGATACTCACTTGGCTGAGCCCAAGCCGTTTCTCCGCGGCATGCAGGAGGGGACGGAGGCCGTGGGCTGGGCGGCTTGGGGCTAGGTGGCTTGGGGCTGGGTGGAGGAGGGCTGGGAGGCAGAGGGCTAGGAGGCTTGGGGCTGGGTGGAGGAGGGCTGGGAGGCAGAGGGCTGGGAGGCTTGGGGCTGGGTGGAGGAGGGCTGGGAGGCAGAGGGCTAGGAGGCAGAGGGCTGGGAGGTGGAGGGCTGGGCGGTGGAGGGCTCGGCGGTAAAGGGCTGGGTGGAGGAGGGCTGGGGGGCGGGGGGCTAGGAGGTGAAGGGCTCGGTGGAGGAGGGCTGGGAGGTGGAGGGCTGGG
>BDDC01001878.1:0-19093 GCA_001662425.1 Chlamydomonas sphaeroides | reverse complement strand
GTCTCCCGCGCCACAGCCGCCGCTGCTCGCCCCTAAGCCGCCCAGCCCGCAGCCACTGCCGCCGCCCCACCCCACGCCGCCCAGCCCCCACCCAAGCCCGCTCCCAGGCCCATCACCTCCCATCCCCCAGCCCAGCCCCGCTGCCCAGCCGCCGCCCTTCCCCTCCCCACTCCCGCCCTCGCCCGGCCCGGCGCGGCCGCCCTCTCCGCCCCGACCGCCGCTGCCGCCGCGTCCTCCCTCGCCACCACCGCCAGCGCCGCTGCCGCCCTCCCCGCCGCCCCCACCGGACGACTGGCCGTCGCCGCCGCCCTCGCCTCCTCCTCCGCCGCCACCCTCGGACGCACAAGTCCTGGCCACATATGAGGAGTCGCTGGCGCAGGACCTGCCGCAGATCGCGGAGGGGGTGCCGCCCGTCGTGAGCAGCGAGGTGAGTTGGCGCTGGGCTGGGAGCGGGCCGGCCCTGCTTCGGGTGCAGCCAACAGCGGCACGGCCCGCAGGGCGCCCCCAAGCGCCGCCAAAGCGCCGCCAAAGCGCCGCCAAAGCGCCTCCGAGACGTAGCCCGCACCACATGGCGCGGCCTACGCCCCCGGCGCCGGCCCTCGGCCCCAACAAGGCCCCGCTGGGGCTTGAGAGCATCACTGCGCCCCCGCTGCACTGGGGTCCAGGGCACAACTACAAAGGTCAATGGACGCCCGAGCCGCCGCCTGCCCTTCCCCCGCTCACTTGGCCTCCCTCCCGCCCACCCACCCACCCCGCAGGAGCCCGCCGCATCGCTGCTGCTGTTCGGCTCGGCGGTGCCGCTGCTGGCCCCTGTCCGGGAGGGCGGGGCCGGAGTGGGGCCGCCAGTGGCTGCTGTGACGCGCTTCGGCGAGGGGCGCCTGGTGCGTGCGAGGGGCTTCATATTCGTCATATGGCCGTTTATATAGGCTTGACGAAATGAGGATGAACCAGATAATGCGAGGGGCGGACGGCGCGTACGGGGCTCGTTAGGTGCCTTGGGCTCCGCTCGCGCCTCTTGGCTCGCCAGCCCCGAGGGCGCTTGCATGCCCGGAGGGGGTGTGGCACCCACGTCCATACCCTGGCTGCGCGCAATGCGGCATTCCTTCATGTCTCGGCCCTTCGCGGGCCCCGCCGCCCGCCAGGCCGTGTTCGGGGGCGACGGCTACCTCAGCGGCTGCTGCGGCAGTGGCGGCGACGGAGGCGGCGACGCCCAGCGGAGGCGCCTCCTGGCGCCTCACGAGGCCGTGCAGACTTCGGTCGGCCACACGGATTTGGATCCATATCAAGATCTGGACTATGACGATGATGCCTTTCCCGAAGATGTAGATGTCGCCATGCAAGGGGACAGCGACGCATCGCTGCGCCGCGCCCTGGCCGCGGCGGCGGCCCCCGGGTCCGATGCGGCCGCCCCCCCTCCTCTGGACGGCCTCCTGCTCAACACAGCGCTGTGGGCGGTGGGCGGCGGGCCCAGCAGTGGCGGCGGCCGGCTGCGGCGGGTGGCTGTGGCGAGCGAGCGCTTCCTAGGCCTGGCGCGGTGAGTGTTGGGATGGGGTGGGGTGGGGAGAGGCGCTGAGCGTTGGGCTCAGTTTCAGCTCGTTAGATGCGCCTATACTTGGACGCATGCGCTGACCTTGTGCCATTTTCTGTCATGTGTCCCCCTGCGCCATCACCCCGCCCCTCCCCTTCTCCAGCTACCTGATCCGCCAGGCGCCCAACGTTTTTGCGGCGCCCAAGGACAAGGCCGCAGGCGGAGCCAAGCTGCTGCTGCCGCTGCCGGACTTTGCAGAGGCGGTGCGGAAGCAGCAGGAGGCGGAGCGGGCCGCAGCCGCACGGCCGCCGCCACGACGCCGGCGGCGCGATGACACCAGCAGCAGCGATGCTGCCGATGACAGCGACGCGGCCACGCGAAAGCTCAGCAAGCGGTGGCCGCGGGCCCACCTGTACGTCATTGAATCGTACACCAACCTGTACAGCATCCCCGGCATACGTCAGGTATGACACTGCGCAAGGTCTCCAACTCCATGACCGCATATGCGCGTTGGTGCATCCAGAGTAACGTGCGGCCGCCGCACCAGCAGCAACCGCTGTGACTGCCACACTGCCTCCGCTCTTGCGTGTATGCCCATGTGCCTTCGGCCCGACCCACGCCCCACGCCCCTTGGACACCTCTCACACCCCTTCCCACCCTTCCTTTTGGACCGCCTCACAGGCGCTGCTGGACTTCGTAGCTGCCGGAGGGGCTCTGTTCGTGGCAGGGCCCCAGGTCCTGCCGGCCGCATACTACGAGGCAGCCGCGGCTGCGGCAGTAGCAGCACGCGCCTCACCGCCGCCGCGCACGGGGCGCGGCCGGAACCGCCCAGCCAGCGCCGGCGCAGGCGGCGGCTCGCGGCGCCAGCTTCAGTCCTCAGGTTCGGGCGGCGGCTTCAACGGCAGTGCAGTGGACGTGAGTGGGGGCGGACACAGGGCGATGCGGGTCTGCGGGGCCGGGCGAAAGGAGGTGTTGGATGTCGCTGGCGCTGCGGCCCGGTCCGCAGCCGCGGTGTGGCCAGCGGTGCCCTGTCTGATGAAACAAATGATGGCTTCATAGTTACTGGTGAGCTGGA
Source organism: Chlamydomonas sphaeroides (assembly GCA_001662425.1). Classification (NCBI taxonomy): domain Eukaryota; kingdom Viridiplantae; phylum Chlorophyta; class Chlorophyceae; order Chlamydomonadales; family Chlamydomonadaceae; genus Chlamydomonas; species Chlamydomonas sphaeroides. Next base: position 16,490 of record BDDC01001878.1, on the reverse strand, counting down.
TGTGAGGATGGCTTTACAGACCGGTCACCCATCCACATACGCACCCAGGTCGGCTCTGTGACCGGCCGTATGGGCGTGCTCTTTGGCAGCTCCGTGGTGGGCGGCGGCGGCTCGGGCCAATCGCTGGTGGTGGGCGCCATTGGCAACGCCACGGCCGCACCCAACGCGCTCATCGCGGCGCAGCAGCTGCTGGCGGTGGCGCAGGGCCAGGTGGGTGATGCTGGACGGGGTCGTGGCGCAGGGCGTTGGGCGCAGGGCGCAGGGTGATGCTGGGTGGGTGGCGCTCTTAAGCGGCGTGCGATGGAGTCAGCGCGCAGGGGCTGGGGCTTTGGCGGTTGGGGGCCACCGTGGGGACCCTGGGAGGTGTCCGAGGCTCCCGGCCTCCAGCCGGGCCCGCGCCCCAGCCGTGCTATCCACGCGATCATGTCATCGTGTCAACCCTAGTGCGTTCTGTGTCCCTCCACACCTGTGTTCGCAGCTGGTGCTGGCCCCAGCACAGCTGGCCCAGGCGGAGGCGGCGTACTTCGAGGCGCGAGCAGCGACCACCCGGACCACACCGGGAGCAGAGGTGAGAGAATGAGTCACATGGGCGCGGCACGGCATGCGCAGAAGGAGGCTGCAGAGAAAGACCCGAGCATATGTGCTCACAATCCCCTTACATTGCCGGTCATGCCGTCCTTCGCAGCGCTTCTGGGAGCTGGCGGATCTGCTGGAGAGCTTCCGGAGCCGGCCGCCGCCCTCGCCGCCGCCGCGCGCGCTGCCGCCAGGGACGAACGTGCAGCCCCCTCCGCCGCTGGTCGCACGGCCTCCTGCCACGGGCGGCGGCGCGCTGCTCTGCGTCAACGCCTCGGCCGCCGGTGTCAACCTCACGCGCCTGGGCGCGCTGCGCCCCCCTGTGGGCCGCGAGGGCTGTGCGGCGCTCGCGGCCAACACCACCGCGCCCTATGTGGCGCTGCAAGGCACGGCCTGCTTTGCGCTGACCGGGCGGCTGCCGGCCGCCGGCTCGGTGGCTGTGCTCCCCATGTCCGCGTGCTCGGCCGTGTGCCCTGGCAACACGGCGGTGCAGACCTGCGGCGACCCGCGGACGGGCGCCGCCAGCCTGTACGCAGTGGGAGTGCGGCGCAAGCGCGCTTGATGGGCTTGCGTTGCACCGGTTGTTACTATTGCCCATGTGCACTCTACTCGGACTTGGCAATGCGGCAGGGCTGCAACGAATGCGGATTCGGTGGGGAGGAGATAGGGAGGCGTAGCTTCGGGGAGACGGAAGAAGGGCGGGCGGTCAGCGACGCTGCCGAGCTAGCGTAGCTGCTGGCGGGGCGGCCTTTGCGCCTTTGACCTGCGACGCGCGCGGTGGGTGGCCCGCCTGCTGCCCCACGGCCGCACGGGGTGCGTGTCCACTCCCGGGGCATGTGTATCTCCAGGGGCGAAGGTTGTGAGACGTGCATTGCTGCGCATGTCCCTGAAGCATAGCACTGTGCGTTGTGGTCGTGTACGGACCGGCTTGCGGGCGTCGCCGTACAAGCCCTTTGACTTCGTTCTAGCTTACCATAAGCCCTTGCGAGCGCAGTCCGCCGATCTCGCGACGTCACGCTGGGTTGTGGTGTAACGCGGCCCGGCGGTGGCTCCGTGCGTGTGAGTGCAAGCCCGTGTGAGGAGTAGAACGAGTGCTATGCAGCAACCGCAACGCGGGAACCAGCAGGCACAGCCACAGCCGCAGCCCAGCAGCCAGTCTACCATCAGCAGCAAGCAGACCCGCATCAGTCGCGCCAATTGCAGAGGACAGCGCCCGCCAGCTGCAGGCGGTGCAGTCCAAAGACCTGTTGAGACGGGGCAGCTCCGCTGCAACCGGTGCTTCTGCTACGATTATTTCTGCTACCGAAGCTCCGACAGGCACCGTTCCCACTCATACATGCCACAGCTGGACCGCCTGTTCTGCCGCAAGCGGTGTAGAGAGAAGATATATGAGAGGACCAGAGCGCCACGTTCATTGGTCTGGGAGTTACGCACCACCCGGTGAGTCCGCCGGCTGCTGCGTGCCGCTGCGTGGCTCAACCCTCCTTTGTTTGCATGTTCGCCTGCTCGGCCCCCCGTCGCAGCGGCTATGGCTGGAATTTACGGATTCGCAGGTGCGCAGGTTCAGGGGTTTGGCTTCGTTGTTTTTTATCCAAGCTAGCTGACGACATATGTATCCCATTGTTTGGGTGCGGTTTGGGTGGGCGCGCGCGCGCGCTCACCCAGGCGCAGAAAGAAGCAATCGACACGTTTGGTTGACGGGGCGCAAGCGGGCCTCCTGCCCCCTGCCAACCCTTACCTTCCCCCTCACGACCGCCGCCTGTGTTGGGCAGCAGACCATCATGCATGCCTGCATACGGCCAACGACAGCCGCCGGCGACGACGGAGACAGCTTTCCACTACGTACCGCTGCCTGCCGCCATTCATAACAAGTAAAGGGACAGAGGGCCCAGTCGGGAACGACACGGCGAGGAAATGTCAATGCAGCAACAGTGGCAGTCGGCGGCGTAGGAAAATAAGGAGGAGCGGGTGGCACGGCAGAAAGTTGGGAGCGAACAAGCGCAGCGCGAGGACGAGGTAGATCAACACCGTGGGAGAGCCGAGCGAGGCAGGGGGCGAGAGCTTGCGTCATAGGCAGCAGGGGGGCTATGAAAACTAACGCCGTACATGAGGCAGCCTGCTAGTCATGAAACTTCTCTAGCGCACCTGCATACAAGATGGAATGGTGTCGCGACACACGTCAACATGCACGCTGCTGAACAGCCCCATGACGCATGCCTTGCGTGCATTTCCTGCATGTATGTCAGCGGGCGGGGCTGAGAGTGGATGTATCGTACCTTGCCGACATCATCGCGCGGGGGTGCGCGAAAGTGCAGGAAATGTGCCGAGCGGGTTCGTGCCACCGCCCGTACGGCAGCAGAGGACAGCCAACCCGGTAGGTGGGATCAAGTGGTGGGAAGGGGTTGTTGGGCAGCGGCTGGGCTGGGTCGAGCTGCTTGGGGATCAAGCGGCAGGGAGTGATACGCGTGGGGCCATGCTTTGAGCCCCGCATCCTTTGATACGATGCTGTACTATACTGGGGGCGCCAGGCGGATTGTGTGGTGTGCGCGGAAGGGCCCCTGCAAGGCCGTGTGGCGCTTGCGCGAAAGGGCCAATAACCCTTCCAGTGGGTGCGCGAGCCGCCCGAAACTATCCAAATGTACGGCTGCGCGAAACGGCTCAGAAATTACGCTCAGAAAAGTCTGCGCGATGATTACCAGGATGTACGGTATGTGCAAAGAAGGAAGTCAGGCTAAACAGGCATAGCGGCTTGGGGAAGATGCACTTCTAGGGAGTTGTATGTCACACAATACGCGTGGTCCAGATGGTGCCACTCGTGACGGTTTCGAGCAGCGGTTTCGAGCAGCAGCTGCGTTTGCAGGTAGGAACATACACCTGCTGATGAAACAGAACCTGACCACACATTTGCCCGCACTTGTCCGCAAACGCTCAAACTCCTCACCCCATTACTTCCCACGCGTAGGCATCTGTCGCTAACCCAAAGCATCTGGGTGCGATTTCTGTTAGCGCAGCACCCTTCCACCGCATACATCGGTTGTCGCTTGCCAACTGGCTCAGCGTTTGCCTCCAACAGCTGCAGTGCCAGGCCATTGGGTCAGTTGGCGCAACAGCCGTGGTTGCTGACCGTGATAAGAGCGCGGCTGCTGCTGGCATGGGAAACGGCATGCCGATGCGACACGTCTGCCGTCGCTTCCACTTTGTCCTCCTAGTGAGCAAGAGGCTACGTGCGCTGCAGACGACCACCCAGCGCAGTCTCCCAAGGTCAAGCACAGAGGCAGGTGCAACAACCTGCCTCCTCCTGCCTGCACAAATAGGGCAGAAGCAGGTGGGTTGGGCAAGCGATTTGAGTCCCTGGTTACTCGTGAGACTACTGAAGTTCACATAACCCAACGCGCCCGGAAAGCGGGCTTCGGAAACGTGCGTGACCGAAAAACATCTGTGGCAGACTGAAACCGGGAAACGTGGCATGCGCCAGAGCCCAGCTTTTTCTCGAGCCAATTAAACCGCTCTCACAAATTATAATGCGTGTCGCGATTTCATGTCAAGGTGAAACCCGTGTCGATCGCCGCAATATCGTTGCCGTGCGCCTCCACGCAGACTTGTGCACGCGGTGCAAAGCGGCAATGTCAAGATGTAATGGCGTAGAGAACCGGTTTGCAACGCAAGTGACCGACGCCAGTGTACTCTGTAACGGACGGTGGTACGAGCGAGTCGGCCTTGCTTGTTGCTTGGTTGTCTGTGTGGCTCGCAGGCCCTCGCAGACATACCGCTACCCACAACAACCTCGCACACACGCATATAGCACAACAAATTCAGCTGTATTAGCGCTCCGTCGGCCATGCCCGAATGAAACTGTATGTCCCACGCATGACCGACCCTGCGTAACGTGCATGCACCGCCCACCCAAGCAGGGTGGCGACCACGAGGGGCGGTCAGAAACGCACCATGCCAGCTCATAACCAGCACCGGTGCGGTGTGGAGGCCTTCAAAAGGGCTGCTCTGCTGACGGTGGCAGCTGTGGCGACCATGCTCATGGTGGGCTCCCCAACTGCATGGGGCCAGTGTAAGTGGGCCTACATGGGAGGGTCATGGGCGGACACGTCACCAGTAGGCTGCCCTGTCAGCCCCAGTGGCCCCGGCGGCCCTAGCAGACCTGGCGGGACCGGCAAAACTGGCCGCACTGGCGGCCCTGGCGGCCTTGGCAGCAGGCGGCCCAGGCGACCCTGGCGGCCTTTGGCGGCAGCACTCGCAGCCCTGGCGGCGGCCCTGGCTTCCATGACAACTGCCCTGGCGGCCCTCTCAGCCCTGCCGGCCCTGGCGGCCCTGGGTGGCGGCCCTGGCGGCCCTGGCAGCGATACAGGCAGCTGCCCTGGCAGCCCTGGCGGCCCTCTCGCCGGGCTCGCGCTGCAATCATATGTCATGGTGCCATGCGAATTTCAGGCGTGCTGGCTTTAGACCCCTGCTAGCTAACTGTATCACCCTGGGTGCTACACGTTAGCACGAGCCTCTGGTGCACTGCTCATGTACCGCCCTCCCCTGCAGCCGGCTGCGAAGCCTGTTCTCAATCTGGCACCATTAGCTGTGTGGAAGAGTTGTCAGGCCCCGTTTGCAACTGCTTCCCTGGATACACAAGCGCCAGCAGGTGGGTTGATAGTATTAATGAACATGTTTCTAGCTATGATACACCGACATGCATGCCTTGCACCAAGTCGTTTACTAGCAACATGCTGCTGCTGCCAGCTGGTTGCAACTGCTGTCCTAGATGCAGTTGTGCTGCTCTGTGTGTAGCTTACAGGCAGTTGTGCTGCGCTGTGTGTAGCTTACATGCAACAACACACCTTCACCATGATGGCATGCATAAAATTCTCATGGAAGTTTTTTCGCAACACTTTTATTACTTGTAACATATACATTGTTACATAATTTACATATTCTATTTTCATGTATGCGTACCTACCAATCCATGTATCCACGTATGTCCTCCTCCACAGGCACACTGTATGCACGTTGCACGGCGCAACCACACTCAACAGTGCTGCCCTATCTCTGTGCAATCCCCTCCCCCCCCCAGGTGCACGCTTTGTAGTACGGACTACGTTGCCACCGGCGGAGGCTACTGCCAGCCAGGTGTGCATTTGGTTAGTGATTAGAATTGCCAGGATACAAAGGAATGTAAATTGTAGCGCATGCATGTAAATACTGCAAATCAAACTTGTTATTATAGTAGCGGTCGAAGCAGCCGGGATGACCGTCACCACATCACAGCAAGTAATAACATCATACGTGGTCAGCTGCAAACACATACATGGGAACTGGGCTTGCCCAATGTCACCTAGGCTGGCAGCGGGGGCCGGCCAGTCAAGGAGCGGGTGCACGGCGGCTGCAACCAGCTGTAAGACATTCATAGTTGCAATATGATGCTGACATTCTACTAACCCTCTATGGTGCTTTGACACGCTGGGCCTCATACGGTTTTAGTAAGATCGTACGTATGTACTTCCGCTTGCTATGTACAAAATGTATAATGCTGTGCACGAAGCAGGATGTTGTTGACTGCCCAAAGCCTGTGCATTGCTATTGGGTCAACTTCAAGGCCAACACCAACCAAAACACACTCCGCACATATGTTATTTGCGCCGTGCTCCCCACGTGCCCCCCGACTCGTACAGAACTGCGCGCCCACCTCTCCTCCGCAGGGCCCCGCCCTTCCCCACCTCCACCACCACCGGGGCCTCCTCCCAGCCCTCCGCCTCCACAGCTTGTGACATGTTTCGCCCGCTCCTCCAACACACAGCCTGTGGCCATTGTGGATGGAGGCACGGTGTTCATGGAAGCCACAATACCCAACACGTGAGCGTGGCCGTCCACATGCCTTGCACTTCATTTTACAAGAATATTATATGTATGTGCATATCTTAGTATGTTATAAATACTTGTACATGCAACTAGATTGTTCATATCATAGCATGCTACATTTTATGGGGCCCTTTTGAGTGGCGTGCTACAAACACAAAGTGTGTAGATGGACTTCGAAGCATTTTAACTTGCAGTTCATGTTTTGCTTGATATGAATTTACTAGGCCTCACATGCACTGCTCCGTGTCAGTGGTTGTGCACCGCCAAATTCTCCGTGCGTGCCAAGCTGCTGCCCCCGCCATCCCACTCGTCCTGCATGCCAATCCACAGCTGCCAGGTGGCGACTGTGACCAGCATTGTTGTGAGCATCGACATCGAACACAATTTTCCGGTGGATCTGCAGGTTTACCTGCTACGCCCTGAGGGTAACGGTGTCAAGGTGCGTGAACGGGCCACAACACTGATCCCAAGATGAATTATTGTGTATTGATTTTGTCATACGGTTGAAAGAACATGCTGGTGTCGATGACGGTTGGCAGGCCACACATGTCGTTGCTGCTGTCTATCTGTACCACGCACGCTGTACTGCCGCCATGGCATGCTCGCTGTGCCGTACTAACCTGGCGGCACAGCAACACACACTTCTTCATCACCTCACGACGGCAGCCATACAGACATGCGTCGTGTGCAGCAAAAGACCTACCGCTCGATCGGCCGGGCTGGGCCTGGTTGCTGTGTGTCCCCTCCACCTAACAGGCAATGCTGATGGGAAGCTGGGACTATGACAACCCGCAACTCACCTTATATGACTGGCCACCCATCCGCGGCGTCTACATGTTCCGTATGGATGCAGAGGCAACCACACAAATGAACATCCGCGCCACGGGCGGCACCTACAAGCCCGTCACTGACATGGACGCCCTCTACCGAGGCCAGGTCCCGGCAGGTGGGCACTTTGAGGTCATATAATTATATATATGTATATATATCTGCACCACAATGATATATAAACTTGTGTATGTATTCGTGGTCACGATAGATGACCTACGAGCCCAAAATAAACTAATGTGGACGCCCCTTCAGTAGCAAGCGTTCGGCATGTAAGCATGCAAGCACAATCACTGCGTTCCTAATGTGGGTGGCCTCTGCTGTCAGCAGCCGTTGTCAACCAAGCACAGAACAGAAGGACCTGAGCCTTCCCTCAATTTTCACAACTGCCAATAATCCCAACTACCTGCAGGGTCGTGGTATCTGGAGGTATTTGACATACTTGCCGAGTCAGGTGGCACCCTTAACTCGTGGACCCTGGAGGTCCGCGGTGTGGCTCCTTTTTCGCCCCCGAGGCCTCCCAGCCCACTGCCACCACCATCACCTGTTCGTGAGTGTCCTGCGGGCCAATGTGCAACTATAATATGTTTGATATTAGCTATGTAAAGACTGCGATACTTCATTTTCCGCACGTGTGATGTAGAGTGGTATGGGGTTTTGTAATGAGTTATCAGCACCGCCTCACAGGAGCGGACCCGCATATGACAAGCAACCATGTGCTGCTGCGGGTTCGGGGCCTGCTACCCAATGCCCGATAACCACGCTGTCCACTGGCTGAGTCACATTAGAAGCGGGTTTGATATTTAAAACACACGGTGCTTCTCGTCCGATGTTGTCCATGCATCTGGCAGCGAAATGACATGCATGGTGGCATACATGACGGCTTTGTGGCATTGTGGCATGGCGGCCCCCAGCGTGTTCGTGCTTACTTGCTTGCTTGCTTGCTCGTACACCCCACACAGCCAAGCAAGCATAGCACCCGGGCGAGTGAATCACAAATAACCTCACCGGAGATCCTCACCCCACACCCACCCACCTGCTATGTCCATCCCACACGCCCCAACACAGCTCTGTCATCGTGTGCCGTCAACTCCACCGCTGCCCTCAACATGGCCATCCCTGACAATGGGGGGCTCAGCACACGTGTCCTCTCTGCTGTGATGGTGCCCAATACGTGAGGCTCGGCTACATTTTGTATTGTTTTTGTTAAGGAAAACATAGGCTTTGCATCACTTTCTAAGCATACAGTGCATGCTGGTGTCACCTAGTCCGTCACGTTGAGTTCTTGTACAGAGCAGCACCGCCTCTCCGCTATATTTGAGACACAAGTGCTCCCGCCCTTCAGGTGCGGTGTGGCAGCGGTTGACACCATCATTGTCCGTGTGGCCCTGGCCCACCCCTCCTTTTACGAGCTGGGAATCGACCTGCGCATCCCAGCTGGCGTACCGGTGCGCATGCCCTTACAACTCTGACAGAGGGCTGCTCACATACAGCCTCGCTCGCACAAACATTCAATCAGGCGCACAGTGTGTAGGACAATTGGCTGCAACCTCGGTACCGTCCTCGCAGCCTGCCGACCAAGCAATTGTTAAGCAAGGCTCAACAACGTACGTTAAATAAAAAAACAGGATGCCCCTATTTTCACCTATCCGTCCTCCGCCCGCAAAGTTCCTGCTGTCTTCGGCCTGTCTTGACAGCGACGTGGACGCAGATGGCTACAACACTGGCAACTGCCGCGGCTGGGTGCAGCCAGTTGACGGTGTGTTTGAGTTCCGGATGACGGCCTCATCCACGACCCTGGACGCACCCGTTGCTGCCACCGGCGGCGCCTACAAGCCCATTCACAACTTTGACGACCACGGCATAGCCTCGCAAGGCAAGCAGCAAGTTGATGCGCTGGCTGGTGAATTGCAGTCAGCCAACCGAGTTGGTCGCCCCTGCACCAGCTGTATGTTGCATGCGTGGTGTGATGCATGACATACACCCAGGCACTGCGGCCATCTGCATGTGTTGCTCGCTCATCATCCAGGGACATGGGACCTGCTTATTGGGGACTACATAAGCGGTGCAGTTGGCAGATTTCAGTGGTGGGAGCTGACCGTGCAAGGCCCGGCGTACCCCTCGCCGCCACCACAGCCACCTATGGCCCCACGTAAGTAAGCAGCCATGCATTCAGAAAGCCAACCGGGTGGTTCTCTCCAGCTAGATACATATGCAAGCAAGCATGGTCCACGACATGTATCCACATGGGCTCACTTTGCGGCTTTCTGCAGGTGCAGCTGGTTACTACACACTGATTGCACGGTGGACCCCTGTCGGGTGCTTGCATGTCAGTGCTCACCGTATGATGCCCCTGCATCTGCCCGCTGTACGTACCCTCCCCACGCAGGGCCCCCGCCACCAACGCCACCGGCCAGTGAGTCCGCCTCGCTCGTTACACAATGTGAACTCCCGAGACCTGATGTATATGAGTGGATACAGCAATTATCAAGCGTTGTGGGCTGGCCGTGCATGGATATGCATGAAGCATGCGGGCGTGCATGCATGACGTTCCACGCAAGCACCTAACGAGAGGATGCCCACTATGACATGCGACCATCTGGAAATTATGCAAGCCTGCATAGCCTGCAACTGACAAGCGTTGAACCCCTCCCCGCCCCGCCCCCAGCCAACTTCACATGCCCGGCGGCGGTCGGAGGCTTCATCTACCTGTGGCGGCAGGACTCGGTCGGCTCCGACATTGACGGCCTGTGCCAAGACGTGCCCGCTGGGGAGACGGTGGTGGACCTGGCCCAGCGTTGCGACACAACAACCGGCTGTGTTGCGTTTGTGGTGTTTGTAAACCGTCCCTGGGAGCGGCACCGCTACTGCCTCAAGTATGCAGCCAACAACATCGCCCCCTTCCCCAACACCTTCTCACCGCACTTCTGCACTGGGCTGTACGTACGAGGTGTGCGAGGCTGCACATGCAAAAGGAAATTTGTGGGTTTGTGGGACACCGTGTGTCGGTGCGCCGTGTGCCTTCTGGTGCAGCAGGTAGCACGCTGGTGTGGCCAGAGGGTAGGAGCCAGTGACTTTGTTTGCCTTCAGGCGATCATGGACAGGAGTCCTGAGGAGGCTAGCCAGGCAACACGTTGATTGGGCGGCGTGCTGGCATGAGGCCGTTGGGCCAGCTAGTGAAGGCATTTGGAAGGGCGCACAACTAAATGGTTTTGCCCGCCCTCTGTGCCGTACCTGCCCACCCCAGCCCCACCGCCCAGTCCGCCAAGGCCTCCTCCCAGCCCGCCCAGCCCTCCCAGCCCACTGCGGCCACCCAAGCCGCCATCACCACCCAAGCCGCCATCACCACCCAAGCCACCATCACCACCCAAGCCACCATCCCCTCCTAAGCCCTCGCCGCCACCAAAGCCGGCACCACCACCATTCCCAGGTGGGTATATGGCAAGGTATAGCTGCCCCACTGCAATTCTCATTTATATGTGCATTTATTTTATGTGTATGTATTGCAAGTCCAGCTGGCGCACGCCTAGGCAACCTATCTATCTAGAACCACCACACAACCGCCTCACCATGATGATGTCTGCCCAACACTTCTCGCTCCCGCGGCATGGCTCATGTTACGTCACCCTACAGGCAGCCTAGTGTGCGCATCCACAGTCGGGGCCTACTACTTCCTGCCGCGCCAGGATTCGGTCGGATATGACATCAATTACGTCGACGGCCAATGCCCAATCGTACCGGCTGGGGAGACCATTGATAGCCTGGCGCAGCGCTGCGACGCCACCCCTGGGTGCTTGGCGTTTGTGGTGTTCGTGAATGGCCTCGGGGAACCCCACCGCTCCTGCCTCAAGTATGCGATTGGCAGCGCGACCCCCTTCCCCAGCGACTTCTCTCCACACCCCTGCACCGGGCTGTACCTCAAAAGTGCGTCGCATAGGTGGAACGGGGCACAGTAGCGGTACATGCAGCGTGTGGGGATCCAGAAGGGGCTGGGTCATAGGTGCATTCCACCGTCCGCAATCACCAAATAACACATACACTCTCTGAGCCCTATCCCATGTGGCCGTACCCTCCCCAACAGGCCAACCTTATCGACCCCCTGCTCCCCCCAGCCCGCCGAAGCCTCAAACACCACCCAAGCCGCCAGTCCCTCCCAAGCCGCCGTCGCCTCCCAAGCCCCCGCTGCCGCCCAAGCCCTCGCCGCCGCCCGCCCCTCCATCGCCACCGGCACCACCCCCCGCACCTCCATCGCCGCCCTCACCTCCGCCCACACCTTCCCCACGGCCCCCGAAGCCGCCACCGAAACCTCCGCCCCGGCCGCCGCAGCCTCCGCCTTCCCCACCCAAGCCGCCGCCCAGCCCACCCCAGCCCCCTTCTCCCCCACCAGCACCTCCCAAGCCGCCCAGCCCTCCATCTCCCCCCAAGCCGCCCAAGCCTCCATCTCCCCCCAAGCCACCACCTTCCCCGCCTCGCCCAAGCCCACCGGCGTCTTCCCTGGCATCCCTGTCGGTTTCATCTGTGGGAGCGGCGGCTGGGGCTGAGTTGAAGACCGCCACTGATGGTGGCCCACAGCCCCTGTCAGGCGAGGCAGTGGGCCAGGCTGCTGGTGCCGGCGTGGAAGAGCCAACAGCAACGACACGGGAGGCAGCCACCACAGCCACCTCAGCATCATCTTTCCAGCCGCAGCAGCGCCAATTATCTGCCACTTCCATTGCCCTGATGACAGTGGGCAGTGCCGTGGGCGGCGCCGTCCTGACTCTGGCAGCGGTGCTGGGCGTGGCGCGCTGGAAGCAGTGGCGGGCGCGGGCAGATGGCCCACGGGTCGCGCCGCTGTAGGTGCCATGTGGGCCAGACGTGCCGCCTTTGCGAGCATAGCGGTTCCCGTAGTTCAGCCCTAAGCAAGCAATTATATGAAGCCACAATATGCGAGCGGGTATGGCTCGCTCTGTGCGTGTCTATTCACATGCATGTGTACACACGCTCGGAAGTCTTGTGTGCGTGTGCGCATGATGTATGACTTCTGTCATGTGCCCTCAACTCGCCGGCGCTCTGCCAATGTCGTCGCACTCTGGGGCCGGTGTCACGAGCCTCGGCCTGCTCGCGCACACACAGACTTAAGTCAAGCAAGCTTGCTTCTATCGTTCTATGTCTACTTGTGTCTTGAGAGATAGTGCGTGTGGGGGGGCATGTGTGGGGCACTCACGTTGCGGGCTAGTGCCGGGGGCGGGTGTGTGTGTATATATATATATATATATATATATATATGTGCTCGCTGCAGCTGGATGGGCAGGCATGTGGTGTTTTGACGGCAAGCAAGCCGGTTAGCCAGTTTGGTATGCTGCACCACCGGTGTGGCTGCTTGCACCCCTGCCCAGTGCGTAGACGCCAGCTAAGGGGACAACACCGGCGGTTGTCGGCTGCAGCGTGCTCGCTGCTCCAGGTCATCGTTGCAGCCACCGGCTCCAGACTGCTTGACCCGTGTTGGTGCGCCGCGGCCTCATGTCAGACGACTTGTCAGATGGTGCCTGCCGGCCGCGGCGGGCGCGGCTGCACTGCTCCCCATGTCTGCGTGCTCGGCGGTGCGTGCGCCCGGGCAACACGGGGGAGCAGCCCTGCGGAGGGCCCAGGACGGTGGCCGCGAGCCTGCTGTACGTGCGTGTGGGGTCATCCAGCAGCAGCAGGAGCCAGACCGGCCACCAAGCCTGCTGACACGCACGCACCAAGCGAGGCTGTGGCACTACACTGTGGCGCGACAGTTGTTGTGCCCCATATTTATACCACCATTGGTTGTGTACGGCACTCTCACGCACATGAACCCAGCCACGAACGTACGTAGCCTAGGTCCCAGCCCCCACCCCCGGTACCTACTCCCGGGCATCGCGGGCTCTCGTCCGTACCGACCGTACATATAATGCCGCCCGCTGGCCTACCGCTGTAGCATGGACGGGCGAGTCGTGCGCAGCAGCCGAGAGTTCAAGGCACTGCCGTGCATACCATCCAGCCAGTCGCAGATACATATATGGGCCGACTCATTGATGCTCGTGCACGTTGCTCGCTCATGTATGTGAGGAGCGGGAGGTCCTATCCTCCTCATCATGATTGCTTGGGGGGGGGGGCTGTGTCAAAGGCGGCGCTCCCATTGAATGGCCATCGATCGAAGGCCATGCATCTAGTCATTCTCTGGCGTCAAGTTTTTTAAATGCCACTACCGTCGCTAGGCAGCCTTGGACTCGCAGATGGCGCCCCCATCTCCTTGACACCACTATGCAGCTGGTCGCGGCAGCCCGCACATCCGAGTGCGTGGTCGACACGGCAGCCCGCACATCCGAGTGCATGGTCGACACGGCGCAGCCCGTGCGCATGTGCCCTTGCGCCGCCCACCCGACGGCCTCGGTGCTGCCGCCGGCCCCGCCGCGTACAGGCTGGCGGCGGCCCCCGTCCGTGGGTCGCCGCAGGTCTGCCCCGCCGTGTTTCCCGGGCACGCGGCCCAGCAGGCGGACATGGGGAGCACAGCCACCGAGCCGGCGGCCGGCAGCCGCCCGGTCAGCGCAAAGCAGGCCGTGCCTTGCAGCGCCACATAGGGCGCGGTGGTGTTGGCCGCGAGCGCCGCACAGCCCACGCGGCCCACAGGGGGCCGCAGCGCGCCGAGGCGTGTAAGGTTGACGCCTGCGGCCGAGGCGTTGACGCAGAGCAGCGCGCCGCCGCCCGTGGCAGGAGGCCGTGCGGCCAGCGGCGGAGGGGGCTGCACGTTCGTCCCTGGCGGCTGCACGCGAGGTGGCGGCGAGGGCGGCGGCCGGCAGCTCTTACCTGCCCCTGCGCCGTCGCCAGCAGCTGCTGCGCCGCAATTAGCGCATTGCGCAGCGGCAGCGCCCCCGCCGTGGCGTTGGCGCTGGCGCCCACCACCAGAGCCTGGCCCGAGCCGCCGCCGCCGACCATATAGCTGCCGAAGAGCACGCCCATGGGCCCGGTCACGGAGTTCGCCTGGGGTGGGTCACGGGAAGGGTTTGAGGGTTATTAGGGTTATAGGGTTGCACGCCCATGCGGCCGATAACGACATCGACCTGTGGGGCGGGTCATACGAGGGGCCGCACGCTTCGATTCACGCCATGCATGCCACTGGCCGATGGTCTTGCCGTACGGTACGCAGCGACGCGAGCCGAGCCGCGACAGGCCACGACCCGCAAGTATGCCCTCGTGGGCCCTACCTGCTTGCCACCGCCGCAGGCCGCAGCCAACGCCGGCGTGCGCACGGCCCGTGCCGAGCCGCGACTCGTCCATCCTTCCCCAGGGTCGCGCTCACTCCCCACCACCCAACCCCGTGTTCGCACTCACTTTGACCGTGCTTCCGTTGAAGCCCCCGCCATCGCCCGACCCAGATGCCTGCAGCAGGCGCCTCCCGCTGCTAGGCGCCTGGCCTGCCCGCCTGCGCCCCGTGGAAGGAGGAGGCGCGGGCCCGGCCGTTACATCCGCCGCACTGTCGGCGGCGGCCTGGTAGTGGGCGGCCGGCAGCAGCTGGGCGCCGCCGGCTGCCAAAAAGTCCAGCAGCGCCTGGTGGGAAGCGGGAAGGCAGGGGAGGGTGGGAGTGTGAGAAATGTCCAAGGGGCGTGGGGCGTGGGTCGGGCCAAAGGCACGGGGGCATACACGCAAGACCGGAGGCAGTGTGGCAGTCACAGCGGTTGCTGGTGCGGCGGCCGCACGTTATTCTGGATCCACCAACGCGCATATGCGGTCGTGAAGTTGGCGACCTTGCGCAGTCCCGTACCTGCCGTACGCCCGGAATGCCGTACAGGCTTGTGTACGACTCGATGACATACAAGTGGGCCCGCGGCCATTGCTTGCTGAGCTTTCGTGAGGCCACGTCGCTGTCATCGGCAGCATCGCTGCTGCTGGTGTCATTGCGCCGCCGGCGTCGTGGCGGTGGCTGGGCGGCGGCGGCCCGCTCCGCCTCCTGCTGCTGCCGCACCGCCTCTGCAAAGTCCGGCAGCGGCAGCAGCAGCTTGGCTCCGCCTGCGCCCCTGTCCTTGGGCGCCGCAAACACATCGGGCGCCTGGCGGATCAGATACCTGGAGGAGGGGACGGAAGGAAATAAAGGGGAGGGAACGGAGGCCTGGGGCTGGGGCCCACGAGAGGGGAGCCGGCACCCGGCTGGCGCATACGTGCATCGCCCGCAAGGCGCATCCAGCCAGCTAAAACGAAACCCACCCCACAGCTCCTCTCCCTACCCCATCCCACCCCTCGCACCGAGCCAGGCCCAGGAAGCGCTCGCTCGCCACAGCCACCCGCTGCAGCAGCCGGCCGCCGCCACTGCTGGGTCCGCCGCCCACCGCCCACAGCGCTGTGTTGAGCATCAGGCCGTCCAGAGGAGGAGCAACGGCCGCACAGGACCCGGGGGCCGCCGCCGCGGCCAGGGCGCGGCGAAGCGCAGCGCCACTTCAGGTCTGTGGAGCAGGCAGCCAGCAGAGCTCGTATTTTGCCCGCTGTCAAGTCAGCCGGGGTGGGTGACTTCCCCTCGCTTTCTGGCCGGGAAGTCACCCGAGGTGGCGTCAAAGACGGTAGCGTCTAGCAAAATTCGGGTGGCTTTTCGGGTGGCTTCGCTTGATTTTGGCCCAAACGGCCAACATGTCGGGTGACTTCCGTGACCGGGGTGACTAAGATACGAGCCCCGGCAGCCATTGAACAGAAAACTTGCGTGCCCGAGCCGTCGTAGCCGTTGTACATTGCAGGTATGCACGGGCCAGAGCATGGGCCGGGCAGCTCGCAAAGCGGAGCTGTAGACACGAGTAGCACCGGCCAGAAACGGGTGGCTCACAGCCAAGCGCTACGCGACCTGCCCCGAGCACCGCACTCGTGCCCGGACCTGCCCCTAGCGCCGCGCGCCTGGCACAGCCTGCCCCGAGTGGTTTTTTCCCATCATACGAAGGCGGATGCCCATAGAGGTTGAACTCCAAACGGCTATAAATCAAGGCGCCTAAACAGGCTCCGTGCCGCCCCCGCCCGACCATGCCGGCGTCAGCGGCATGCAGCTCACTGCTGAGCCCTCAACCCCAACATACACGTACACCCAACGTACACGCCGTACAGTGTACACCGTCATCAGACATGCAGATGCGGAGCCATCAGCGGGCGATCAAATATAGAAATAGAAATAGATGTACGGCGAGCTTAACTCGCCGTGATTTAAGGAGGTAGGGCGATCAGGAGGGCCGAAGCCCCCTACGCGCCCTGTCCCCCGG
>BDDC01001877.1:0-12921 GCA_001662425.1 Chlamydomonas sphaeroides | reverse complement strand
TGAAGGTGCTGCTGACGATCAGTAATGCAAATTGGGAACTACCAAGCAGTCCCTGTTGGTCTTCTGTGCACCTTCCTGGCAGTCGTTGGCACAGGGGCAGGGGCAACAGTCATCAGCCTGTGTTGCTTGTTGGCACCGGCTATCAGGCAGCAGTCCATGTCCTGCGCAGCTTGTTGGTGCAGTTGGCACAGGGGCAGGGGCAACAGTCATCATCAGCCTGTGTTACTTGTTGGCACGGGCCATCGGGCAGCAGTCCATATCCTGCGCGGCTTGCTGGTACTGGCTGGTACCGGGTATTGGGCAGCAGTCCGTGCCCTGCGCGGCTTGCTGGTACCGGCTGGTACCGGGGTTGGGCAGCAGTCCGTGTCCTGCGCGGCAACCTCGGTGGATGAGACTTGCTGGGCCAGGCTGAACTGCGGTGGAACCGCGGTCTACCAGGCCTAACAGGGGCTGCTTGGCAATCGTACCAGCTGTTAGTCATATCCGCTCTGGATGAAGAAGTACCCTGTCACCATATGAATCTGCCAGTTGGGCCAGCTTTTCAGGCCTGGCAGGCCTAAGGGAAGTTGGCAGGGCATCCGCAATCAATCGTGTGGCTCGGGGGACCCTGACCCCTAGAGAGCAGCTGGTACGCGTTATGCCTGCTGGCTGTAAGACCGTGCGTGGGCTGCCGGTCGGCATCATGACCGGCATCATGACCGGCGGCATGCATGCAGGTGGCTGCATAAACGCAATGAGTAATACAAACAAAGCTAGTACGTGGCAGTACGCGCCACCCGAGGTGTGATCAGCTCATCATGCAACGCAATCAACGCCATACCGTAGCCAAGGCACACGAAAGGTAGCAGCATTCAGACCAGCTGCACCGTATGAAGGACAGGTGACACAGAAAGTATCCGCATGCCACCTAAAACACAGAAGCAAGCCATGCTGGGCCAGCACGCCCACACGTGGCATCAGCCGCTGATGCCAGCGGGGGTCGGGCGCAGATAGCAATGCACGGAAGACACAATAATCAAGGTGCAAGGCGCAGCACACGCGCTTTCCGACAGGGCCTGGGGGGAGCTTGATGTATGCCGCTCAGGCGATCGATATGTGGCGCACGCAGGCCGATGTGGCGCATGGGTCGGACGCACGGTGTACGTAAAACATCAAAATACACGCTAGAATAACAATGGCTGTGCGCGTTTGAGTCGGCCGTGATGACACGCCTCCAATGCTATGCGGAATAGGTAGATCTGGACACAAGGCAGCAGCTGGGCTTGCCATGACTAGTACACACAACTCTGACGCGCGCAGTCGTGTCAAGAAGCGACTATTGCGGTCCTAGCCCGTGGGGGCTGCCCCAGTGCCCCAGCTTAAAGTCGCAGAAGCTACGGTGGCAAGCAGCCCAATCCTCCATCCTGCTCTGCAGCTTGCTTAGGCTCAAACATTACAAACATTCCGTCAGACGGGTCGTGCAGTGGCACGGTTCGCAGCCCTCCGCTTCTGGCGCATGATCCAGACCGCCACCACCACGCCTAACACGTTTGCAGTGAGCGCCACAACCACCAGGAGGCCGCTGCTGGACGAAATAGCAGACGGGGCAGCAGCAGGGACACCAATGCGCCTGGCTGTTGCGGACTGCTGGACCAGGGTGCTGCCGCTGTTGTCGTCTTCGGCCATGAGTCGGGCAGCAATGGACATAGCTGCTTCCATCCCGTCAATGTCATCAGCAGGGCTCCGCTGCGCCTCATCCAGCGCCCTGTTCTCCTCCTCCGTCAGCAGCCGTGGCTCGGGCTCGTACGGCAGCACGGCTGATGCCATCCGGGCGGCCTCCTCTCTCGCCTGCTGTAGCTCCTCGTCAGTGAGCTCGAGGTAAAGCTGGTCCTCGAAAGACAATATCTGCCGAATGGAGTGCACGGGGGCGAGGCGCTGCTTGATAGCCAGAGACAGGCTCGAATTAGCGTCACGCAGCTGGGCTGTGAGCTGAGACGCCACATCGGCAGCGCTGAGACCCGTTGTGGGATCATCGGCGGCTGTGAGCTCCGCCTCCTGCAGGAGGTAGGGATGAGGGGCCAGCGGTCAAAGCACCATGGATTGACATGCTAAGACATGCCATGACAGGTAAGCAGGGAACGACAGGCCGCAGTACGCGTGCATGGCACCAGTACGGGGCAACACTGATCAGCAGCAACCAAGGACGGAGCTACAGCTGCTTGGCATGGCAGCGAGCCCAGCCCGTGGCTATGGCGGTGGCGCACCATGGCATCGTGGCGTGTGAGCAGGACAGCGGTCGAGGCCTCGGCAGCGTCGGGGGAGATACCCAGCCGGCCAAGCTCCTCTCGCAGCAGCTGTGTCAGCTCCTCTCCATTGGTTTCAGTGACGTCAATCTCATCCGGTGGTAGCAGGGAGTCGTGCTGCCAGGCAAGCAGCCGGCGGCCAGCGGCAGCTGTGCCAGACGGAACGGGACCGAGGACCAAGTCCAGGGAGACGGTGGCCTGCAAATGATAGTGGGTGGGCGAGTAGCTCCGTCTATGTAGCTCTATATTCGTGCGGTTTTCCCTTGCATGGCCCGATAGGTTTGGCGATATCGCATGCAAGTGCACGCACCCTGGCCACGGGCGTGGCACGGCCCATGAAGAAGCTAAACTGCGTCAGCCGTGTGGGCACGTTGCCGGCCATGTCTGTGTGCGGCAAACCATCAAGGGTTGGGTCAGCAGTGCGTCCATTGACGGGGACTGCCTGCATAGGCTGTCATGGGACCCTTGAACGCACCTCTGACTCCCGAGATGTTGACGCTGATGGTTCGGTTGGCCAGGAATGCGTGGTAGGGGAAGTTGTAGGGGTCCCAGTGGAGCACAACAAGACGACCCTCGCAGGCCGGCAGCAGGTACTCTGCATGCGGCACAGTAGGAGGGATGATTGAGTTGATCACACAGATAACCCTGCGGTTTGCTGCCGGTTAAGTGTCCCCACCCGAAGGCAGAGGTGCTGTGACGTTGGTCCCGGTGGTGAAGTTGGTAGTGGTGACTGAGGCCGTTACTCCGATGGCTGCTGTCTGGCGGCAATCCAGGAGCTCTGAGTACTCCACCACGATGCCGTCGCCTGCACAAGTCATTGGTTTGCGAATGAGAGGCAAGTATGGTGTGTATACCTTGTTTATGAGGGGATGGTGCTGCGTTTTCCCTTGCATAACCAACATGCTCCGACCCTTCCCGTCTCAGGTCCATGCAGACTGTCCAGCTTCCAAGCCAACCACACCTGGCAGGTATGTCTGTGAAGGGTAGGGGATCGAGGCAAGAGGTAGATTTGACACGTGTCATATGTGCGTTAGTGGCTCTTGCATTTATCACACGCTGGTTATTAGCGTGTGCCGTGCGCTTGCCTCACCCTGTTTGGCCACAGGCTGTTGAACACGGGCACAGGCGGGCGGCGGTCCACCAGCAGCTGTACCGGCTCGCCCTCCACACGGGCGTCGCTGCCGCCTGCGGCCACACAGCGAATGTGAACCGACTTTGCGCCCGCCCACCCACCTGGCATACTCTCCAACGCACACCCAAGCACTCCAACATTTGTGTTAGCGCCCACCCACCCACCTGCTGTGTCCGCATCACACACCACGACCCATCGCAGCAGGTACTCCCCATCCGCCAGGGCGCTGGTCCAGTCGCGCCACTCCAGGGTGGCCAGGCCGAAGCTGCGGCAGCGCCAACAAACACTGTGTCAGCACCACTGAGTGCCGTGTTTACCTCACGCAACAACCCTTGCTAAACAATATAACGGCCGGCTCACCTGGTGTCCTCAAGCAGCGCAAAGTTGATGCGGGCCTGGTGAGCGATGGGCAGGTGGGACAGCATAGCGGGTCAGAGTCCAATGTGGGTGGCGCCACAGCATCATTGTGTGTTCGATTTATAGGGCCGGAATAGATGTGTGTGTAGCATGCAGCAGGTGGATGCTCAATGTATGCTCAGTGGATATGATGCTCACTGTAGTTGTTTCCGTGTTATGTGGCCCCTTAAAATGATGATGCTACCGGCGCATGTGCTCACCCCGGTGGTTGCGTTGCGGATGGTGGACCAGATGCCGCCATCGCGGCTGGGGCTGGTGTACTCGATGAAAATGCCCGTGTTGTTGTTGGCAAGCCGGCTGTGCGTGCGCAGCTTTTGTGTAGTGTACAGCGGGTTGGTCAGCGTGAGCTTGAGCGCCTGCGTGGCAGGGGGTTACGACAGAGCGTAGCGTTGTGGACCTTAGGAATGCACGCATATCACCCTGACTGATGTATATGAGTGCGGTGTTGTCGCAGCCCATGAGGGTTCGAACGACAGCACGATGCAGGGCTGGGTGCATAGAACAGGGCTGGGTGCGACCTACTGTTCTGCGGGTAGCGTCGCTGGCGTTGAGCAGCAGCGGCTGCACAGGCGGCCAGCCCCTCTGCCACGACACCTCGGGGCAGCCGCGGTAGCAGGTCAGGCCGAGCTTGGCAGTGGACAGCGTCACTGCGAAGAAGGGAAGAAGGGATGAGCCAAGTTATGGATGTACGGCATGTTGATATACAATCAAAGCCCCAACAGAAAGAAGCCCAGGTGCCGACCAGACAGCGGCATGGGTGAGCTCTGGACTAGCACGTACATACAAGCACAATACTGTAAATCGATTTGGCATGGCATGAAAACCCATGGCGCACCAGGAGCGTCTGGGCTGAAGGATGGGCACTGGGAGTATGCCGATATGTCCAGTGTCGTCACAGTTGACCTCGAGCTTGGGCTGCACTTGGCGGCAACCACGGTACGGTACTGGTTGCCATATGGTTTGTCAAGCCAGTATGGCACATCCATGACCCATGGTGATCCAAGGAGCTGCAGGTAGATGCCATTCTGGTTTGTGTTGAGGTCTGGAGTAATCGTGAGAAGGACCTACAATGCCAACGACACATTGTCCATCTTGATTATGGCTGCAGCGTGCTTCAATCACGGCGGCTTTCACAACATGGCACAAACTTGCCGGCTCATCTGTCTCGCTCTTGTTCTCAAGCACCAGCTCATACAAAGTGGAGTCGCCCTGCTTGACGTTCTCCTGGGCAGGTTGGCACCGGCGGCATCCACCAGGTTACAGTCATGCATGCTACGGTGTGTGACCGCAACACTGCCCATACCTGTAGCGCTGGGGCCATGAGAGAGATCTTGGCATCATAGCGCTTCAGTGTGTTTGGCTCATGCGGGCAGCGTGAGCGGCCTGCTATTGTCTTGAACATGGGAACACCGTACGCCGGGCAGGGCTTGATCTGCATGGAGTAAGACACTGTGTCATATGTCTATGCGTGAGTTGAGTTGCTGTTTAGTTTTCGCACCTCAACCAGAAACTGGTCTCCGGGGTCCTTGTCGGTGAGCGTGACTGTAACAGTGCGCTCACGAGCCGTTTCCTGGTACGTGTGACATTAACACACTTTCTATATGGGGCACTGCCGTGGTTTGCTAAGCATGGCTGTTCCCGTACCTGGGTCAGAGCACTGCCAAACGTTAGCTCAACGCCATATGTGCTCTCCTCCTGTTGCGTTTCAAAGGTCAGCAGCGATGGCAGAATTGTGTAATTTGGTGTCAAAACCTTCACACCCGCAAAATGCTGCAGGTCGTACCTCATTCTCCACTTTGAACGTGTTCAGGATCTCTCCTGCGTGCGTGGCAGCCAACGATTGTTTGCAAAAGAAAGCGACATGCGTGCAAGTTCGATACGTGCACATGCATGCTTTTTCAGGCCAGCGTGCACGCACCCTCGCCCTTGCCAAAAATCCCTGCATGGCGTACGGCCAGCAGCAAGCACGGCGGTCAATGAGGGAGCGACAATGCAAGCGAGTTCCTGGAGCAGGTAACTAGTTGACACACCCGTGTTGCTCAGGAAAGACATCCCAAACTTGATAGTAGTTGTGAGCGACGATGCAGACGTCATGGTGTAGCTGTAGCTGGCATCGCCGCCAGAGAACGAAAACTTCGTGAACTTTGTGTTTGTTTCTTGCTGCAGAGCATCTATCTGCTGCCCTGCGTAAACGCTTCCTGGCACGTCCACGACCGGCTTGACAACTGTGTTGCCCTTGGCGCCACTCTCTTCCAGGTATTTCTGTGCAAGATCCCACACACGTCAGCCAAGCTGGCAATGGCAGGAGCAGACGCGCACTCGCCGCTCAGACAGCATACCTGGGTCCGCAGCATGAGCTGCTGCATCCGCCCCTCTCCCTCAAAGAAGCCCAGCTGCCACACGCCATCCTGGACGGGCAGCAAGACATGATCATGAGGCCTCCAACAGCCGCACAGATAGCCCGTCCTGGTGCCGCCAGCAGAGCCCGCGATACCTGCTCCAGGCGCTCATTGGCGATGCTGCGGCCCTCGTACATAGCGGACGACCGCTGCGGGTGCTGGTCCATGCGCTGTACAGCAGATAGGCAGACGGGTGCCCAGGGTATGAGCCCGCAGCGGGGCGATGGCTGTGCATGCAGCAAGGAACCCAACCGCCGCCCTTGCCTGGTGCCAGATGCTGTCCACCACTGGCTGCGTGAAGCCGTTTGCCTCGGGGCTGCCAAACTGCGCAAGACACAGGCAAAGCAGGAGGAGACTTCTGCATGCGCTTTGCCTGTCTACGGCTGCATATTCGCAGTGTGCATGGCCAGGCCGGACGTGCTGCTGCGGGCATGCACTGTGAAGCACACCGCTGCTGACATAGTATGTCGGTGCTCGGCCTAAGCCGCCTAAGCTAGTCATCTCCATTATGCAACGACAGTTTGTCACTTCCGCGCGGGAAAAGGCGTGCCCTTGTGGGGTTGCAGCACTGCACTTGCTTGCCCACCTGGTAAGTGGGCAGCTGGCCGCTGTCCTTGTCAGCAAATGCAGTGTCGTACAGCTTCCTGTGGACTGCCAGGATGTCCTCCCAGCCCTTGATGCCGGACTGGATACTGCGGTGACAAGGTGGTGCCAAAGCCTCAAAATATGGCAGCGACCAAAGTCGCAGCTGACACGATCAAATCGTAGGACATCGTGTGCAAGCAAGCCCACCTCGTCTTGGCTGTGGCATTTCCAATCTCGTCTGACACTTCTAGCTGGCGCCGCATCTCTGGTAGAATAACATTGTTGATGTGCCACACACTGGAGGTCATGAAGAGCAAGTGCCCCATGTGATGAGTGCGCAGCGATTTCGTGGTATCTCACACACTTTCCTTCAGTATTACACCCACCCACCTGTGCCACGCGGTGCCATCCATTTTTGGCTGCGCGTTCCACGCCCTGCGCGCACAGGAGGCAGCAACAAGCACGCTGGGCGTGGCAGCGCTAGCGTATCTCTGTATGTGTCACGCGCTGCCGGCGGCTCACGGTACGGCCATGCGGGCGGAGGCCGTGCAGGTGGAAGTGTCGAATGAAAGCGTGTCTGTGGGGCATGAGGGTCGTCAGGTTAGTTGAAAGGCAGACGCTCAGTTGAACAATTTCAGACATACTGGTGATCTCGCACCAGCTTCATTGGGTGCGTGTGCATACCTTGGAGCGTGAACATGATGGCAAAGGTTGGTGCCTGCAACACGGGCGGTAATTATAGCATCATGTACGAGAACGTCGGGGGCTGTCTTCTGCACATGCCATCCAGCAGACAGTAGCTGCAGCCACACAGGTATGTTGCTCACCAAAATCATGTCGCTGCCTTCGCCAACCATGTCCGGATGATTGTAACCAGCTACACATAGCGGACGGGCAGGAGGAGAGGAGGCGTGAAGGCAAGCAGGAGAGACGAAGACACTTGCTTGGTCAACGGAGGAGGGGATGCCTCGCGTGACCATGTTAGCATGTTGGATGGCGGGACGAATGGGCTATTGCAAGACTTTGCCTAATGGCAACTGATGCAATATGAGCGCATGTACAAAAACACACGGCAAAACAAGCATGGCCGACGACTGGAGGGCTACATGCAGGCTGGGAGGCTTGCTTTTTAAAGACTCCAGGACCACATCATCATAACCCAGCTCTCCTGGCATCCTTCTGGTTGTAATTGGAAACCCAGCCAGCCACAACTCCACATCCATATGCCGCCACACAGATGTGGACAATGGTACGATGCGGCCAGGCACGAGCCTACGGGGCCTAGCGTTATCATAATTTCGTGATACCGCTGACCTGGTGTCGAGAAGCCATCCGCTTTTGTTATGGTAAGCTACACGATAAGAGGGATGTGCCATCTTTATGTCAGCACGTGTGAACATCAGCTTTCTGCTGATGCGTCCACCCATGCGCCTGCCACCGCACCTTATACTCATTCTCGTCCTGTTCCGAGGTACAACGACATCACTGGACGTTAGTAGCACGCACGGCCAAAATATATGCGACACGATTCACCACAACTTACCTCGCCCGTATTGTCGTAGGACCTATACAATCATGCCACAGCCGCTTCATTAGGTTGTGGACATCATGGCAACCAATGATTAAGTGCCGTGCAATACTCACTTATCAGAGGCAATGCCCGCGGTTCCTTTGTCCGCAATGATTTCCTGCGGGTGTGGGTTCAGGGTAACAATCGTTGTGTCATGAACTGCACTCAAAGCAGGCCGTGGTTATATGCTTGCTCTTGCTGCATCAGTTGCTGTCCCACCCAGCAAAGGGCGATTCCGAGACCCATGCACTGCGAGCAGGCGTGAACAAGGGCCAGTTGGTGTGTCAGCATATGCGCAAGTGCAGCTTCCGGTGCGGATGCTGTATGGGCCTGCAGGCCCAACCCTGCGGAGCTTGTACGCACACACACGCACACACACGCACCGGGCCCTGCTCCACGGTGACGCCCACGCTGAGCTTTGTCTTGCCGCATGTTGGAAAGATCTGGACGAAGGGATGCATGGAACAGCTGTCAAGGACAGGCAGCAGCAAATCTTATAGCACAACTGCAGCCACGACTGCATGCCATGGACTTCACCCCCACGCACAACATCCAAGTATTCCTCGGGATGCTTGGGCTGTTGGGATTGTGTGGCGGGGTAGTGACGCATATCAGCAGGTCGTCGGCAGAGTATAATGGGCGCGATTAGGATACCCCAATGGAAACATTGCAGCCTTCCGTCTCGCAGCTAGCATTTATCACCCTCCGCACCGAGATTATGAAGTCGCGCGGGCGGTTCTGGTACTCGTCGGGTACAGTGCTGGTCTGATTGATCAGGCCATTGTTCCTGCGCGTGCACACGAATGATTAGGTAACAGGTTGTGGCCTGGATTCCAGCAAAATGTGCTGGTACTTGGCAATGGCTGCTTGTATGCATACCCGGCGTTGACAGCATATGGATCCTAGCGGGCGTACATGGCAGCAAGCATGCAGCAAGTCACGGCAGCCCATGTTAGCACAGAGCACAGACCTGATGCATGCATGACCTTGCTCCTTCGCTTGCGGGCTTGTCTGTCCCAGCCCTTGGGCACTCCGTGGCCGCTCGCTGTGGCTTGGAACCCGCTTGGGCCCACTTTGATCGCCCTGCTGATGCTGCCATATGGCCTCCTGTCACATGCCCCACCTATCACATGCCCCACCTATCACATGCCCCCGGCTACGCACCCGAGCGAATGCGAGCGTCAGGTCGGAGAGGGAGACCTTGGCGGCTGGCGTCCTGGAGTCCTTGCTGTATTTGTCGTATTGGCTCAGCGCATGGGCGTAAAAGCGGAAGCTCTTGTCCGGATCAAGTGCTCGCTCGACAAAGGATGCTATTGGGGCGCATGGGAATTGCAGCAGGTGTTGCTGTGCTTGCATTAGGTATCTAACACAGCCATCAGCACGTCATGCAAACAAAACACGCACCCGCCAGGAAGTTCTTGGTGTCGTCGCTCAGGCCGGCCCACTTTCTGCAGGCTCAAAGACCGGGGGTGCCGTCAGGCTTTGCCAAGCCAACCCGTAGCAGGCAGCCGCCACAAGAACGCGACTCACATGCCCGCAGCTGACAGGTACGATTGAAGCACGTCCGCATCATTCGTGTTGGAGCTGATAAGGCTGTATCCTTCTCCCCGGCCTGCGGTCCCAGGCTCGATGGTTGTGCTGCTCTGGACCTGTGTTTGAGCAGAAAGCGATGGTGGATGGCGGTCAAGCACGCAGTGGAGCAGCAGTCGTAAGGCGACACAGCGAGCTGTCACGTGCCCATCCAGGTGACTCACCGCTGTCCGAAGGGGGTTGGGATCTCCCACGGCAATCGTGTTAACCAACTGAAGTGTTGCGCACCAGCCAACCATGGTCCAGGACAACAGCAACGTTAGTCAGTGCCTGGCAGCCCTGGCAGCCCTAGCACGTCACGTCATCATGCTACTATGTGTGACCGCGCACCTGGTAGTTCTTGGCACGCGTCTGCACGCTGGAGAAACGCGGCTGCTTCTTGAGGTCTTCCGTGACCTGTCCAAGCAGAGAAAAAGGCAAGCCAGGGTTTGCTTGCAGCACAGGGGCAGCAGGGGGCACGGCCGCATAGGCACCAACCAACATATGGCATGTCAACCGCTAGCAAGAACCTGCTGTGCAGACGTTTATACCTTGCGCGCCTCAACAACGATGGGGTCCTGCGCCCCGGCCACTTTGTTAGCAAGGTGGCCACCGTCTAGCAAGGTTGGTGCAACGTGAAAGGTGCGCACATCACAACGCACCCTGTTCTGATTGGGATCGGAACCCACGGTTGACGCCGTCACAACATTCTGGGTGGTCTGCAGAATGTGGCATGTAGGGATTTTTGTCAGATCGTCTTGATGCGTTTGCTGGTAGTGGAATCCCCTGGTGTACATGCGTCCCCGGTCATACACACCTGAGCTAGTGCACGAATCCGGCGGCCGTAGACCTGTTGCAATGCATGCGTATGTGCACACAGTAATGATGTTGACACGTATTTCAAATGATTTAATGCATTATGATGGCAGGCTTGTGTTCAGGGACCAACCCAACCACGGCACCCACCTGCGAATACATTGCCCTACGTACGGCAAAATGATGCAAATGTAAATGTCATGGTGTGCAGGGAATGCGCATGCACCATCCTGGGTCTCACATCCTGAACAGGGCGCCGACTTTGTTCACTTTTCTGTAGATGCTGTTGAGTTTCCGGAATGCCTTCAACGCCTTCGAGAAGGTCTTAGCCTTGCTCAGCGCGTCCTTGGCACTCCTGACGGTGTTGACAGTCCTACGGCACCCAACAATCCATAGTGAGTCGTAGACAGCCCGCATCAAAGCCCCGTGCTGGTGTAGGCTGCCGCATCACCTACTTCTTGGGGACAGTGCCGAATTTGGCGAACTGCATGCGGGACATGTGAAGGGGTGCAGGTGGCGGCGAGGCAGAGAGGGCACGCACAGCCACTCTAGCTACCCATCACCTGCCACCAATGATGGGGGCCAACCCCACAGTGCTCGACCGGCAAGACGCCGTGCTGTTGAAGCTCACCGGTATGACGTTTGGCAGCTGTGTGGAGACGCGGTCACAGCAGCATACCGTGAGTCACACCTCAAATGCAATGCGCGCAGTTCAGGAAACAGCAGGGACACCCACCGTCCATGCAAGTGCCTTGAGCTGTTGCAGAGGGCAGGGCACGGCAGTAGCAGGTAGTGTTTGGTCACAAGCCAGGTGTGAGTGCGCGGCCCATTCAAGAGACGCATGCCTGGCCGCGTTCACTTACCATGTCAGTGGAACCAGGGCCTGGGGCAAAGAAGGCACGGGAAGACGGCAGGCGAGGAGGGGAGTGAGGGCAAGGGCCTGCAAACGCTCCTACCGTGTCCCTGGACCTTTCACTTGGACTGCGATTGCGACTGCGACTCTGTTACCATGCTCGCATGCTCACTGCCGTCATTGTGACATTTGCCGGGCGCCAGTGAGCAGCACCCCGCATGCACGTGTCAGAACATTATTGCCCTCTTGCCCCGCTTGGCAGTGATGCATTTAAGCAGAGCATGCCGGCTACAGCTAGCCCTCGCTTGGCACAGCAAGCACAGTGCAGGACATTCCAAGTCAGCGAGTTGGCAGGGAGCTGTGTGAGTGGGTGGGTATCGTAGGGATGTGGACTATCGTATCACACTTGCCTCCGCACGTCTCCTTGCTGCCCTGTGTCATGGCGAGCCTGTGCGGCAGATGGGCGGGCCATTAATTTAGTGGAATGCAGTAGCGCCCCATCGTGCTGATTGCATGCTGCTTTCATTCTGTCTCACGATACTGTTGTAGAAATTGATGACTCCAGGGTGACAGAGCTGCCGTCGCCAGGTGGATCTCGGAGGATGAGCAGCGGCACCGGGATGGGGATCTGTGGGAGGAGGAGGATACGCCGACATGTCCCAGGTCCTCCAACAGCTCAATGAGCACGCCCGGCATTACCTCAATATAGCCCGAGTTCGACCGGGTGACAGATCCCTGCAGGACATCAGGGACCCACTCAGCGAGTGGTACACATGATGTACTGTGTGCATGTTCTGCTGTGACTTCTTACCTTGATGATGGCGTACAAGTTGAAGCCCCGGGCTGGCCAGCTGTGGATGGAGGCACATTGATGGTGCATGTACGTTATGGGTTGGAAAACAAAGGCATACACAAGTTTGTGCAGGAGGTGGTCCTCCTGTGTGTGCGTGTGTGCCTCGTTGGCAGCATGCTCCCAGTGCTCGCTTGCCCACCCGTTGGTCTGCTGCACGAGGATGACCATTGCATGGGCGTTCGCTGTCATGGTCCCAAAATTGGGCGCGGCAGGTGTAAGCTCGTGCGTGTACTCGGCCACACCCATCGTGGGGTTGGTCGTGATCTGATGAGATGAGGAGGGGCAGCAGGGATCGGGGGCATCGGGGTGCTACTTGCTTGCATGGCACACAGCAATCCGCAGGCGTGCTAAAGAGATGCCCATGGCCAAATAAACGCAATCATCATCATCATCATCATCATCATCATCATCATCATCATCATCATCATCATCATCATCATCATCA
>BDDC01001876.1:0-19122 GCA_001662425.1 Chlamydomonas sphaeroides | reverse complement strand
CCGCATCCCCTGGTTCACAGCCCGCATTCCCTGCCTCACAGCCCGCATCCCCTGGTTCACAGCCCGCAGTCCCCGGCCCAGGCCACGCCGCCGGCGGCGCGGGCGCCCGCCCTCAAGGTCAAGCGGCGGCCGAGGACCCTGCAGGCCGCAGCCCTTGCGCCCCGTGCAGGCCGCGGCCGCCGCAGGCCGCAGCTCCAGCCCCCGCCCTGCAGGCGGCAGCTGCGCAGACCATGCCCCTGGCGCAGGCGCCAGCCCCAGCCGACGCCCTGCGTCAGCTGTCTGTCTTTCCCTGTTGTAGCACCTCATCTCTCCCGCTCGCCCCTGCCCCTCATGCCTCGTGCCGCACCCGTCTGGCCATAAGCAAAGATGGTCGCATGGTACCCGGCCACAGCGGCGGCCACCAGCTCGCTCACGCCCGCCCGGGCGTACAGGTCATCCTGTCGGGCAGGGTCGCAGGTGCAATCGTATCGCAGGGCAGGGCGAGTTGCGAGCACGGAAGCGCTCAGCGCCGTCTCCGACCTCGGCAGAGTGGGTGTTCGGGCTGAGGGGTGCCGTGTCGCGCCTCGCGCGCTGGGCAGCGGTCCCGGCACAGCGCGCTCAACAGTCAGGCTCCCGCAATGTTGATGGGGTGTGCAGCTAGGAGAGGTTCGTAACCGCACCTGGCCAACGTCGGGGCTGAAGACCTGGTCAAAGGCGTACCGCCGCGCGGTGCGGCGGTCGCCGCCCGACGCCAGCAGCACCTCCGTGGGCCGCCGCGGGTCCAGCTGCAGCAGGCTAGATGCCGCAGCGCCATCGCTGGGCAGCAGCGGCCTCACACGAACGGCGACGCGGATGGCCTTGCTCTGGGCCGCGTCCGACGCGGGCTCGGGCCGGCCCATGCTGCCGGCCCGGCCAACTACATCGACGGCCTTGCAAGTAGGTTAGAGGCCTTGTGACGGGTAAGGAGGCTCGGGTTTGTGCAGGTCGGCAAACATGTACCCGGGTGCACAAGCGTGACAGCTCTTCCAGCAAGGGTGTTGATAGTTATAATGTGTACGCGACTGTACGTGTGCAGCGTACTTGCAGACATGCAGAGGGCTGTGCGGCTGTCGCAGTTTCATGCACGACACACAGCGCTGTTGCGTTCTCTTGTACTCCTTCAGGAAACTCGCTGCGCTGCCACACTACACTCTTTACATGACAGATCCCCGCCTGCGCTAGAGGCACGCGGGTCACCATGCCTTGTCGCGACATCCCTCGCTCACGCGTGCGCGCACGGCGACGATAGCTCCCAGCACTCTCATGGGGCTGACGCAGGGCTCAGGCCCGCCCGCATCGCCCCGGCGACCGGTCCTGGTGTCGCCGCGCAAGCACGGCGGCACCGCGCCCCGCGACCACCCCGGCGCCTCCTCCCTCCGCGGCCGCCACGGCCGGCAGCGGCGGCTCAACGCCCTGCAGCTGCTGTTACTGGGTGTCCTGCTGCTGGGCGTCGCTCAGCTGTGGGGCGTGGGGCCCAACCTGCGCAGCCACCTGCTGGCCCGCTGCCCCCACGGCCACGGCGCCGCCGACGCCGGCAGCCACGGACATGGCCTCCTGGCGCAACTCTGCGCCCACGAGGCGATGCGGGTGTCCGCAGGGCGTGGCGGCGCCGCAGCGGCGGCGCCGCCGGCGCCGCCGTCTAGCTCGTCGTACGACCCGGCCGAGTGGCCCAGCGTGTAC
This sequence comes from Chlamydomonas sphaeroides, assembly GCA_001662425.1. Classification (NCBI taxonomy): domain Eukaryota; kingdom Viridiplantae; phylum Chlorophyta; class Chlorophyceae; order Chlamydomonadales; family Chlamydomonadaceae; genus Chlamydomonas; species Chlamydomonas sphaeroides. Next base: position 17,424 of record BDDC01001876.1, on the reverse strand, counting down.
GGCGGCCAGGCGGAGCCACACAAGCGCATCCTCAAGCGCTGCACGGGTGCGTGCGGCAGCGCCCGCGCCGCCGGCTCGGCCTCCCGCCCGACATCCGGCGTGCAGGCCTCCGCCCGCAGCCCCACCCGCCGCTGCAGCGGTTGCCGTGGCGTCGTCGTCGTCGTCGTCACAGCGCTGTGCGGCATGCCTCCATCTGCCGCAGGCGCCCCCGCCGTGCCCCAACTCCTGTCTGTGTGCCGCTGCCGCCTTCCCCTGCTGGCCCGCAGGCAGCCTCTTCGCCCCGCCGCTGCAGCCCAGCGACCGGCCCGGCGAGGGCGTGGTGGGCGTGTGGGCACCGCAGCGCTTCGCGCTGGCCATGTGCGACCCCTTCGGCCGCTCCACCCTGCTGCGCCTGACGCCCGTGGCGCCGGCAGCGGCTGCGACGGCAGCGCTGGCGCCGGCGGGCTCAGAGGGCGGGGACGCAGCTGGCGGCGCGGCGCTGGCTGCGGTTGGGGATGGTGGCGGCGGCCGGCGGCTGAGCGACGCGGGCCCGGGGCCTGGTGGCGATGCGGGCGGGCGCGCAGGCGGGGACTCGTGGTGGCGCTGGGGGCGGCGGAGAGGGCTGTTATCGACGTCCACGGCCGAGGGGGAGCTGCGCAACCGGCGGCGGCGCTTCAGCTTCCTGCTAGACCGGGACAGCGGCGACGACGAGGACGGCGACGGCGGGGGCGGCAGCGGCGGCGGCGGTGATGGCGGCAGCGACAGCAGCGGCGGCCTCGGTGGCTTGTCCGAGGAAGAGCGCAGGGCCGCGGCCATAGCTCGCGGAGGAGCCGGCGGCGGCGGCGGCGGCCCCGGGCCTCCCGACCCGGACGCCATGGTCATCGAACTCGCCACGTCACGGGCGCTCGTCGCCGACGGCGGTGCGTGCCGTACCCACACCGTCACACGCCCACTACTGCGCAGGCCACTGCGCTCCTGCCCCCGGCCAACGCGCCCGGCCGCATGTCGGCCCGCCCGCCCCCGCGACCCCCGCAGGCTCGCTGCGCGTGGCGTGGGCCGACGACGGCAGCGGCCACCTGCTGGCCGACGGCGTGGCGGCGGAGCTGGAGGGCGGGGTGCCCTGCCCGCAGGTGCGGCCAGCTAGGCAGCAGCGATTGGCCGCAGCACTGTGCGGCAGCAGCGCCGCTGCAGCCCAGCGACGGCGCGTCCGGAGGCCAGTGGCAAGGATGCGAGCGGCGCGAGCGGCTGCACGTGCTGGGCGGCCGGCACCTGCCGGGTGTGTACGCCAGGCACGCGCACGGCGTCACCAAAAGCCCTCCGCCGCGATTGCTCCCCACCCCACGCCGCCGCCCCAGGTCCCCTCCGCCACCTGCTACTGCCTGGCATGGGCGCAGCCCTCGGCGCCGCTCGACGGCGGCGCCGCGCCCTCTGGCCTCAGCCTCGGCCTGGGGCTGGGGCTGGGCTGGACGCGGGGCGCCAGCCGGCCGCGGCGGGGCGTGCCTGACGCGTGCGGCCTGGCCTGGGACGAGGCGGCCCTGGCCGCTGATCAGGTGGGGCCCGGGGCCGGGGCTCGTGCCAGAAGTGGGTGGCCGAGGGACGTGCGTTGTGGCCTGCGAAGGGGTGCTTTCCTGGCTTCAGCGGTGCGCTCGGCGGCTGGCCGCTGGCTCGTGTCCTGTCCGTCCCATCAGAAGACGGTCTGCTGTGGGCTCTCGGTTGGATTGGCCTCGCGCCAGCCTTCGGCCCGCCTCAGCGCCCTGCACTCACCGCCCGCCCCGCCGCGTGCTGCTGTCACCCTCCGCAGCCCGAGGAGGAGCGCAGCCTGCCCGCCCTGTCGCCAGTGGTGGTGCTGGCGGCGCGGGGCGGCAGGGCGGCGGCGCGTGTGGTGCCGGTGGGCGCTGACGTCGTGGTGCGTGGCGGGCGGGCAGTGGGGGTGGGCGGCGGGGCAGGGCAGGGCAGGGCAGGGCAGGGCAGGGCAGGGCAGGGCAGGGCAGGGCAGGGCAGGGCAGCCCTGCAGCCTGTTCTCCCATAGCCACCTACAGCGCATCCCCGGCACGCCTGTGCTTCCGCGCCACGCCCTGCCCCCTCACCGATGCTCCGTAAACCAGACCGGCGCGCTGTTTCTGTCGCGGGCGGTGCGCTCCGCCGACTTCAACCGGCGGCTCGAGGGCGGCGTGCTGGCGGCGTACGAGGCGCTGCGGCCGGTGCCGCGCACGCTGGGGCTGCCCGCCAGCGCGCCCGCGGAGGACAAGAGGTGCGCGCGGGCCCGGGGCGGGCATTTCTCCCGCCCACGGGGCGGGGCGCGTCCTGAGGTCAGCTTTTTGCAACAGCTACGTGGGACCTGGGGCGTAGGCCATGGCATCGAGGAGCGGCGACGTCCTCGCCGCGCCCTGGGCCCTAACATCGCCGACCCCAGCCGACGGCGGCCGTTGTCGCAGACCGCCTCTGGCGCGACGGCCGAGCGCGGTCCGCGTACACCCCTGCCCGTAACCCCTGCCCGTACTCCTGCTCCGCTGCCGTACCGCACCGTGTCGTCCCATCTGTGCCGTATGCACGCGCGCAGGCTGTCGCGCAAGCTGTACGACATCATGTCCGTCAATACCGCGCCGCGCTGGTCTACGCCCGACCGCTCGCCGCACGGGCTGCAGTGGCTGTGGGACAGCTGCTTCCACGCGCTGGGCATGAACCCCCTGAACCACACGCTGGCGTGGCGACAGCTGCAGGTGCGGCGGCGGGGGCGGCCCTCGGGCAGGGAGGCGGGGGCAGGGAGGCGGGGGCAGGCAGGCTGCAGCCGTGGGGTTAGGGCGGTGCAAGGCAGTGGGGCTGGGGGAGGAGGGCTGGAGCAGGCTGGGCTGGAGCTGGGGCTGGGGCTGGAGCTAGTCAAGACACGGAGGGTGCCCCGCTGCGGGTGCGGCAGGAGGGCGGCACTTGGGGCTGGGCTTGGGAGGGCACCCGCTGCAGGCGACTGGGGCCGGCTGCCGATGGGCCCAGCGCCCCAGCCCGGCCCGCGGCGGCCTACTTAGCCTGCATCCCGCCCACCTTCCTCCTCCCCTGCCCACCGCCCACCGCCCACCGCCCCCAGGGCCTGCTGCAGCGCTGCCAGCAGCCCGACGGCTTCGTACCGCACATGTGCGGGCCCGGGGGCGACGAGGACACCCACGACAGCGGCGCCCTGGCCAGCGGCACCCTGGCCGACGCCGCCGCCGGCGCCGGTGCCGAGCAGCCGTCGCGCGCCGGCGGGTCCTCGGCCTCCTCCTCCTCCTCCTCCTCCTCCTCCTCGCCCTCGGCCTCTGCCGCCGCCAGCCGCATCACGCAGCCGCCGCTGCTGGCGTGGGCGGTGTGGGACAACTACCTGTTCTCGGCCGACCGCAGCAGACTGGAGTGGGCGCTGCCGCGGCTCATACGGTGCGGCGGCGCGTGGGGCGGTGCGGCTGGCTGCTGGCTGCTGGCTGCTGGCTGCTGGGGCCGGGTCAAGAGCACGGCAGCAGCCGATGACGGGGCAGAGTCTTGGGTGGAGCTTCTTGGGGACGCCGGGCCTCAGCTTGCACCATGCAGCCGCTGGCTGCCTGCGGCGGGCAGCTGCCGTCCCGGCATAATCCAAACCCCGTTCGCGCATCTTGCCGCCGCTCCCCGCGCGCACCTGCGCTCGGGCAACACTGCCGTCCAGGGGCCGGTGGTCATTGAAGCGCGAGAGCACCGGACACACCGTGCTGCCTTCGCCAACTCGTATTTCCACACGTTTTGCGCCTCCCGTCCCCCCGCCCCCCCCCGCATCCCCCGGCCCAGCCTACTGGAGTGGCTGGCCGCGCACCGCTCCCGCGACGGCGGCCTCACCTACAGCTGGGCGCACGGCTTCGAGAGCGGCATGGACAACTCGCCGCGCTTCGACGGCGCCGCGGGCTGGGCCGCCTGGCTGGGCGACGCAGCGCGGCGATGGAGCCGCGACCCGGGCGCGCTGGCCGGCTGCGAGGCGTGCGCGCCGGCGGCGCTGAGCGTGGACCTGTGCGCCTTCGTGGCGCGCGAGGCGGCCTTCGTGGGCCGCATCGCCGCGGAGCTGGGCCGCACCGAGGTGCGGCGGTGTGGCCGGGGGAGTGGGTCGCTGGGGACGTGGGAGGTAGCGTGGGCCGCGACCCACGTAAGGCCGCACACGCGCCGTGTAGCCGCTGGCGGGGGCGGGCCAGGCCCGCCTGTCGGTGGCCGCACCGCCCTGCGCCTGACACGTGGGGCCCAGCCCTCCCTCCCTTCCGCCCAGCCCTCCCTCCCTTCCTCCCTTCTGGCCGGCATGGCGCCATTGAGCGTCACCTTAGCCGCGCGGGCTTGAGCCAGCGCGCTCACCATCCCAACACCGCACACCCGCCCCTCCCTCCCTCCTGTGCATGCTAGTATCCTTTTGACCCTTGAACATCCCTCGCCTCTGCCCCGGGGCGCAGGACGCGGACCACTGGGCCGCCCGCAGCCGCGCCATCGCCGCCGCGATCAGCGCCTCCGCCTGGAGCCCCGCCACGGGGCTCTTCGGCGACGTGGGCGCTAAGCGGGGGCTGCTGCCGCTGCTGGGGGCTGCGTTCTCGGTGCTGGGTGGGGGAGGCGGAGGCGGGGGCGCAGGGGGAGGCGCCGCTGGCGGCGGGGCAGGCGGCGCGGCAGGCGGGGCTGGCGGCCGGGCGGTGAGCGGGCTGCTGACGTCGGCGGGGCTGCTGCCGCTGCTGGCGGGGCAGCTGCCGGGGGAGCAGCTGGCGGCGCTGCTGCGGCACCTCAAGGTGGGGGCGGCGGCCGTGGAGGGAAGGATGTGGGATGGTTGGGGCGCCTGCTGCGGCTCAAGTAGCACCACCCCGCTGTCGCGCACCCCATCGCGAGCCCGGGTCCGCATGCTCCGCGTACGAGCCGCTCCATTCGCACGTAGCCTGCCGCGCACACAACTCCCTTTTGCTGTGCCCCATCCCCGCAGGACCCCCGCTCCTTCGCCACGCCCGTGCCGCTGCCCTCGGTGGCGCTGCGCTCGCAGCGCGCCTCCTCCTCCTCCTCCTCCTCCTCCGCCTCCTCGTCCTCCTCCTCCTCGCCTTCCTCCTCCTCGGGCGGGTCCCTGACCGGCCCGCGCTCGCTCACGTCGTCGACCGCCGCCGCCGAGTCGTCCGACATGTGGCGGGGGCCCATGTGGATCAACACCAACTACATGGTGGCGGTGGGGCTGAGGGAGCAGCCCGGCTGCGGCGAGTGCGCCGCGCTGGCGGCGGACATCATGGCCAGGTGCGGGTGGCGCCTTTTTCTTGTTTCTTTTGCTTGTAATCTCTGTCTCTCTGGGGGGGTTTTGGGGTTTTGGGGGCGCGGCCCTGGGCGAGGGAGGGCGAAGTGGAAGGGTGAAGGGCCCTTGGCGTAGGAGCTGCAGCTGGCGGCGGCGACCATTGCCAGGTAGGATCTCCAGCAGGAGGGTGGTGCTGCCCCAGGAGGACGAGGTGCGAGCAGGCGCGGGTGCAACGTGAGGGCGCGGCAGGCGCACGTGGTCGGGTAGTGGGGCGACCGGCAGGAGGCGGCACGGGGTGGGCTTCGTGGTGGGCTAGGGGCTGGCGTTGGGCTGGGGCTGGCGGTCGGCTTGCGGCATGTGGGTGGGTGGGCGCGGCAGCTTCCGCGCCTGCCTGTCGCCACGCCACGCCGCCTCCCCCTCCCTCCCCGCCCTCGCACCCCCAGCACCGTGGCCGAGGTGCGGCGCTGGTACGGCGGCTCCCCCGACGGCCCCGCCCTGGGCACCGTGTTCGAGTACTACGACTCGCAGGTGGGCGTGCGGGCGTGGAGGGGGCGTTCGGCGTCACGTGCAGCTGCCGGTGTCCGCGACAAGCAGCCAATGGGGGCCATGGGGTCAGGGGCTGCTCGCCGACCGCAGCCGACTGTGGGCATGCACCTGCGGCGCCAGGTCTGCGGCTGGCAGGGGGCCGCGCCTGGGTGGGGGCACGCCCAGGGAGGCGCAGGTGCAGCGGTGGGCAGTGGGGCGCTGCCCGGGGTGCGTTGTCGGGACGTGGGGTGGAGAGGCAGCGGCGGCCGCCAGATGCGATGCTGACTGCTTAGCGGGCTGTGGTCTCGTTCGTTACCGCTGGCCCTTAGCTGCGACCCTGGCTGCGTGCCTATGACCGGCCGTGCCATGCGCCCCCCTGCAGGGCATCCTGGCGCCGTCTCGGCTGGCGCGCAAGGGCGTGTCGGGTGTGGGGGGCGTGCGAGACTACCACTGGACTGCCGCCCTGACCCTGCGCATGATGGCCGAGGCGGCGGCGATGAAGGCGGCGGCCGGAGGCCCGTCGCGTGGCGGAGGGCAGCGGGAGGCGGGGACGAAGGTGGGGGGATTAGCGGAAGGTAACGCGGGTCAGGGCAGGGGTCCTGGCGCTGGGGCAGGAACGCTGCCGGCTTGGGTGCCGGGGAGGCCGCTGTGGGACTAGGTCCAGGGCGAGCCAGGTGTGGGCGTTGCGGTGAGCGGGTGGACGCGGGGCCTTGAGACAGCTGTAGACTAGGATCCAACTTCTGTAGGAGTCGAGGTATGGCCTAGAAGAAGCAGGATAAGGACGAGGACGAGGCGGGGCGGGCCGTTCGCTCGAGGATGGTGCCAAGAGGGCCGAGGGCGGTCGCGTGTGCGCACATGTGCAAACCAGTGACATATAAGTAGCCCGCGCGTATACATGGCATTGGAGGACGCGCACATTTGCCAGGCGCTCAGGCCGCTGTGCCGCTGTGTTCAAACCTTTCACGAGCTGTCCTGTCATTCGGCCCAGCTCTCGGGCGAGAACGGGACTGCACTCGAAACCCATACACGGCAAACGAGCGACTCTGACTATTCAACGATGATAGCTTGACGACCTGCTAGGCTAACACGAGCGACCTTGACCATGGCCGCGCCGGCGCTTGAGAAGTGTGGCTCCTTTGCGTTGGACTTAGGTATGAAGCCTGAAGAGATGTCGGCGGGTCGCAGTGGCTGTTCGTGTCTCTGTTCTCGGGCGCGGAAGCGCAAACGACTTTCGCAGCGCTAGCGCTGTCGCGTAGCCGCGCTGGCGCAGCGCCGGAGCCTGCCCAAAAATCAACTACACTTATCTGCACCGCAGATGACTGGCAGAGCGTGACGAACAGCGACGAGGACGCCGAACAGGAAGCGATGGAACGCAACTCATGTGCGACCTTCTATACGGCCCGCGGCGGGGCATCCAGCATGGGCTCCTTCACGCCACGTCTTGAAGATGCGGAGCAGGCGCTGCGCGGGCTTGTGCCCGAGCCTATCAGTGACCCTCGCCCGCAGCACGACCACCCGGTACGCTGCAGAGCGTTCTGCAAGGACAGCCCGCAAGGCCCAGGCTGAGCTGTGTACATGCAAGGGCCCGCAAGGGACTGCCAAGTACTCGCACGGGCAGCCCACACGGGCCAGGGCCGGATGGCTGTGACGCAGGCTGTAACGGAGGCCGTGCCCGCTTGCCTGTTATCACGCAAGTTGTCCGCTGACATGCCACCTTTTCCATCATGTGCCTGATCGCAGGCGCCGGACCTTGCGGAAACGCCTTCGCAAAAGCGCCAGAAGGGCAACGCCGGCAAGCCGCCGCTGGTGGGGTCGCGCCCAGATGTACGTCGCACGGTGTTTCGAGCTTGCAGTTGCTTTGGCGCATTGTAACATCCAGAATTGTATGTAACATGCTAGAGCCATAACTGACGCAACACACAACTTTTTGCGACACCCAGGTTCCGGCCGCGCCCAAGGGTGCGCCTCCAACGAGCGCCGGCAAGCACGCCGCACGGTCGGGCGGCCGCTACGCCCGCAGCATCCCAGCCGCCACCGCCACGCAGCCCGCTTCTGACGACGCCGCGCCCATCCGCGTCGCGCTGATCTTCCCCGGCAGCGACCAGGACTGCCTGCGGCTCAGCATCGTGCCCGCCGGGCTGGACGCGGAGGTTGCCGCTGCGCCCACGCCTGCGGCGCCCACGCCCAAGCCGGCGCTGCGAGTCAGGCTGGTGGTCCAGGGCGACAGCAGTGACCGCGCCAACGACAGCAGCCCGCTCGTGCGCGTCGCCATCCTGCCTTCGCTGTGCCTCTTCGGCGACGTGCCCTTTCCCATGGCACAGCTGCCCAGCGGCTCGCCGCAGCGCAACGACCCAGCGGCCGACAACGGGTCCCGCAGCGACCCAGGCAACCCCCAGGACCAGGAGACCAAGAAGAGCCGCCGCGGCAAGCCCGTGCCGCTGGGCAAGCCTGGGCGCAGCTCCGGCGTGCCTGAGGCATCGTCTGTGCAGCAGCTGGGAGCAGAGCTGCTTCGTGCCGCGCCGCCGCCGGGCCTGGCAGCAGCAGTCGCGGCGTCTCGCGGCACGGCCGTGGCGGCGTGCTACGTGACGGCGGCCGTGGCGCCGCCGGCTGACGGTCTCGCCGGCGCCGCGTCGCCCCCCAAGATCCTAAGCCCGCGCGACACGGCCTTCGCCCCCCCGGCGGAGCACTCGACGCCGCAGCGTGACCAAGTGCCGCCCTCAGCGGCACAGCGCGGCGCCAGCGACGACACCGGCGCTGCCGTGGACGGCACGCCGACGCGCAGCGCAGCGGCTGACGGCGTAGACGGCCCCGGCAGCGGCGAGGTCTCGCCTGACGAGAAGTCAAACCCTCCAGCGGGCCTGGCCGCTCTGGCACTGCTGTCGGGCCTGGCCCTGGACGCCACTGAGCTGGGCTCCCTGGGCCTGCCGCCGCGAGCCCCTGGCCAGGAGGCCAAGGGCGCGGCCCGCGGGGCTTCGGGCGCCGGCGCTGCCGGGGCGCACCGCCGCCTGCCCAGCATGGCCAGCGCCGAGGGCTCGGACCTGCCCACGCCGGAGCTGGAGGAGTGCTCCTCGCCCGTTCTGTCGCCGACCGTGCGGGCCAAGGCCGCCGGCCCCATTGTGCCGGCAGGTGCCGCGGCCGGTGGAGGTCTGGAGCTCAGCCTCGCGTCCATGCCTTCGGGGTCTGGGGCCGAGGAGCCGTCGCCAGCAGCGCAGCTGCACACCGCGGCAGGCGCAGCAGTAGCTGCGGCGGCCGTGGTGGCGGCTGAGCCGGTGGCTGAGGCGTCACCTCGCACGCTGAGCAAGAGGGCCTACGGCACAGTGGCACAGGTGCGGCGTACGACAACGACTAGTTGACCGGAGTTTGGGGGCTTCTGTGGCGTAGCGCCTTCTAGGGTATGGCCGGATGATGCCCCTCATCCCTTCCCAACCGCATCCCGCATTGCTTGCCTGCCCTTTCCCCCTAATCCTTCGCAGCTGGTCAAGAAGCTCGTCCCCAGCTTCCGTGATTCCACCGCGGCTTCCATGATGGCGGCCGCATCGCTGCCCCAGCAGGTGGCGGCCGTAGCGCAGCAGCCCTTGGCCGGGGCCACGGCGCCAGGTGAGCGCAGCTGCGCTGTGCTCTGCTGCCCTGACGCGAGCCGGCGGGCCCCCTCGGGGCAGGGCCCGGTATCTCTTGACAGCTCGCTGACGCCGTGTTGCGGTGCGTGCCGTGGTCGCTGTGACACAGGCGCCAGCAGCAGCCAGGAGCTGACCGTCGCGGCGGCGCCCATGTTCATCTTCGGGCAGGAGCAGCCCAGGGCTGGTAAGTGGGGTTGCCCGGCAACGGCGGCGTTTTTCTCGCCTTGCGTCAACCCTCTCCCTCACCGCCCTCCCATCCGCAGCCAAGCACCCCGTCATCCGGCTGCGGTCCACCCCGCCCAAGGCAAGCAGCCCGGCCGACGCCGTCGCGGACCCCGCCGCTGCCTCCATCGATGCTCTGGGCCGCAAGCGCAAGGTCGACTTGCAGGTGGGGACGAAGGGGGCTCGATGCAAGGGTCGAGGTCAGGGGCGGGAGTTGAAAGCAGGCCCGGGGATCGGGGCTGGACGCTGACCAGCTCTTACCCCCCGGCGCACCCTGCCCCTGCAGGCGGCCACGCTGCCGCACGCCAAGACCCCGGTGGCGCCGGGCGCGACGGCTGCGGCGCCGCCGCCCTGGGCTGAGGAGCAGGTCCCCGTGCAGCAGCAGCCCGCCAGTGGCTCGGCGGCTGAGGGCGCGGCGCTGGAGCCGCCAGAGGTGCCGGCTGTCACTGGCTCCCCTGCCTCCGAGATCACTCCGGCGGCCGTCCTCGAGACGCTGCCCATCGTGCAGCCGCCAGGCGCCGCCGCCGCTGAGCCTGCGTTCGACGCGGCAGCTGAACTTGCCACGCCAGCGGAGGGCCCGGCGACTGGGGCGCAGGGCACGGCGGCCGTGCTGCCCGAGCAGCAGCCCAAGTCGACGGCGGTGGAGGGCCCTGTCGCAGAGCTGCACGTCCCGACGGCGGCGGAGCCCGAGCAGCAGCTTAAGCCGGCGGTAGCGAAGGCAGTGCAGCTGCAGGGCCCGATGGCGGTCGTGCTCGAGCAGCAGGTCACGCCGACGGCCGCGGAGCCAGTGCAGCTGCCGCAGGAGCAGCCGCGCGCGGCCGCGGCGAGCCAGGTGGCCGCGCCGCCGGTGCCGGCGCCCGCCAAGCGCAGCGGGGTGTTCGCTTGCTTTGGCTGCTTTGGCCCGCAGTGATGCCGCCAGCGCGGCGTATGAGGCAGCCATGTGCAGCAATGTGCCGCTGAATCAGGCGCGCATCCAGGAGTGGTCTGTGCGGCATCGTGGGTGGAGCGCGCCAGCGTGCGCTGTAGGGGCCGAGCAGAGGGTGACGAGAAGGCTGGCATGGGAGCACGTGTGGTAGGAAAGTGCGTGCTGCTGGTTACGAGGGGTGTGGTGGGGACCTGGGGTCTTCTTCGGCTGTCGCCGGCCGTGCTGCCGCTTGCCAGGAGCGCATGTGGGCCAGGACCCTGCGGCGCAGTGCTGGCAGAGGGTGCTGTCCCACAGGGCTGCTTGCAAGCGGCTGCGTGTGGTGCGTTGTGGACCGCTGCGGCAGTTTGAGCCTGAGGCAACAGAAGAGGTTACACACTTTGCATATGGTAACAGCAGCGAGGGCGTGTAAACGACCTTGAAATATCACGGTAGCAGCTTGCACGCCTGACCCAAGCTGGGTTAGGTGCATGTTGTGAGTTTGGAGTAGCGGTGACGTACGCCAAGCTTCTCGACCCCGCTACACACGTGCACAGGAGGGGTTATGTATAAAGCCGAACTCGTCTGGGACGCAACCCCTGGCCCTTCACCCGGACGTGGCCGGTAGGATGCACGCTTGCATGCGAAGAGATGGCTGGCGTCCCGCCCACCAGCCTCGCGCTAGCACAAGCCCACGGCCGCTAGCTATTGTAGGAGCCCAGCCAGCCAGCGTGGCAGGCCAGGAAACAGAGCCCGCCATCGGCCCCTCGCCTCGCCTCACGCCGCCAAAACAGCGCCCGACACCGCTACGCTTCCCCTTGGCGCCGCCAGAGGCCGAGCTCGTCGGCCGCTTGCCGCGGTATACCGCCCCCCCTGCCGCTGCCGCTCAGGCCGCTCGGCCCCGGCCCGGCAGTGGCGGCGGCGGCGCTGCGTGCCAGCTGAGGGCCCGCCCCGGCCCCCGCAGTCAGAGCTCTGGCGCACTGGCGGCCGCGCTTGCCGCGGCCACGGCTGCCGCCAGGCCGTGTGCCTGGCCCAGGCCCTTTGCCGCAGCTAGCAGCCTTGCCTCACGTAACAGCTTGGTGGTTGGCTGAGGTGTTCTCCTCTGACTTGAACGCTGGTTACAAATTGACAGCCTGAGTGGCCTGAGTGGCCTCAGTGTGGCGTTAGCATGGGCTTGGTACTTACTTGAACGCATTCTACTCTGCTCGTGCCTCAGCATACCGCCATATTAAAGGAGCACCAGGTGCAAAAGGTGGCGTTTGTCGTTGCACGGTCTGGTCAGTGGGAAGGTCCGGGCGATGGTCCGGGCGACTCATTGCTTGAGGCTATGGTACGGCACGCAGCAGTCCAGCCTGTGCACGCACGAAGCGCACGCGTGATGCATCTGCAGAGTTTGCCGCTTGAATCTGCACGGCTGCTCCCGCCGAGCCCGCACGGAATTCATTGTAGTTGCGCGCGAAAATCTGCGTGCTACTGATGTGTTATGCAACACTCGCAGCCCAAGTATCACTGACGCATCATACATACCTGTAGCGTACAGATCGCATGCAGCTCGGCAGTGGCAGGGGCAGCAGAAGACATGTTTGGCCCTGCGGAAGCCGCAGCTGTCGACCCTTCCGTGTGGCAATGCCTAACGCTGCACATGTTGCTGGATATTGGCGATCAGATGCAGAGCAATGAGGTCGCGGGCACCTGGCGCTTGGTGTGCCCGGCCGCGGCCGAGCTATTCTCCGGCCCGGACCACACCACCGTCCGGCTTTCGCAACGTGTGCCGCCCCACGCCTTCGCCGCCATGTGGACCGCCCCTGGATCCATGCGACCCCTGACAGCAGCAAAGCGGCGCCAGCTGCTGTGCCTCACGGCGGCGTCCGGCGTGCAGCCCAACCTGGCGCTGGCGGCCGAGGTGGCCGGCTGCGCGCTGGAGACCTCTGGCGCGATAACAGCGGCTGCAGGCGCGGGCCAGCTGCAAGCTTGCCAGTGGCTGGCAGACCGCGGATGCCGTACAGGCCTCATGGAGCTGCGCGCAGCTGCCCGGGGCGGCCACCAGCACGTGTGCTCCTGGCTGCTGCTGGGCGAGGCCGGCTGCAAGTGGGAGGCGGAGGGCGTGGAGGCGGCTCTGGAGCGCGGCCACTTGGCCCTGGCCGAGTGGCTGCTGGAGCATCGCCCTGGGTGCCAGGCGGGGGCCTCAGCAGCGCCGCCGGAGCCTGCCTACGTCAACCGCGTCGTCCTTCTCATCGCCGCCGCCGAGGGCTGCCAGCTGCAAGCCCTGCTCCGCCTGCGCGACGCGCTCCGCATCACACGCGCGGAGGTGGCCGGCACGGTGGATGCTGCAGATGGGCTGCTGAATGCTGCCGCCGGCAGCGCCACGCCCGACTGGGAGGAGAAGTTCGAGTGGCTGGAGGCAGAGCTGGGCTGTCGGCTCGAGGAGGCCAGGGGCGCCTGCGCAGCTGCAGCCCGGGGGGCTGGCGTGGACACACCAGCACGCCTCGATTGGCTACGCGGCCGCGGCTGCCCCTACGATGCCAGGGCTGTGCTGATGGCCGCAGCCCAAGGCGGCAACACTGCGGCGATCGAGTACGTGCTTGCGAAAGGCGCGGCCACAGAGGGTACGCTGTCGGAGGCGTCTTCCGCCGCAGCAATGGCTGGCAGACTGCCGGCGCTGCAGCTGCTGCTGGCGTCGCGCGGCGGCTGGCCAAGGGCCAACGAAATCTTTCAGAGCGTGTTCGGGGTCTTGGGTCTCAACGACGAGAGAGTCGACGGCCTCCGTGACGTCGCGGCGTGGGTGGTGGAGGCGCTGCTGCCGCAGCAGGCCGGCGCCATGCCACTTTACGACCAGCAGGCGGCAGTGAAGCTCGCGGCCCGGCTCGGCGACTTGGGGCTGATGCTGCGGACGGAGGAGGTGCTGATCGCTGCTGCGAACGGCGGCGGCGGCGGCGGCGGCGGCGGAGCTGGCGGCGCAGCACAGCTATGGACGGCTAGCGCGGTCCGCGCGGCAGTGGCCGCCGGCTGCGAGGAGGCGCTGGAGTGGCTGGTGGTGCAGCGCGGCGCGCCCTGGGAGGTGAGCGCTGGCGTGCGGCTATCTATGGCGAGCGACCAGGGTGGGATCACGGCTGCCTGCTGGTGCTCAGCGTACGTACGTACGCATCCCTAAATTCTACCAAAGCATGTGGTGCTGCAGCGCTTGCTTGGCCTGATGCCCCATTGCCCTTCACCCCCTTCCTGTGTGCCACACCTCATACCTCAGGACCGAGACAACACGTACCGATATCACACGTATGGGCAGCAGCCGTACGCTTCCCCAGTCAATGCCGGCGACCTGTCCACGCTGCGCGCGCTGCGCCGGCTGGGCTGCCCCTGGGCCGGCTACAAGCTGCGGGCGGCGGTTGAGGCCAGGGCGCCGCTGGCGGCGTTGCAGCTGCTTGTGGAGCTGCGCTGCCCCGTCAACTGGGACGCGGTCGAGGCGGAGTTGCTGAGGGAAAGGGGGAGGCCAAGCAGTGCAACGGCCGCATGGTTGCGGCAGCAGGCTGCTGCTGCTGGAAGGGACCAGCAGCAGGAGGATACGTGAACCTGGGCGCCTGCATCGGAATCTGTTTTGGGGAGGATTTTGGGAATCGGACAGCGAGCGGCAAGCATAGCAGCCGTGGATTGCATAATGGCTTTGTCGGGCCTTGCTTGGCGGTCAGGCTTTGTGTTTGTGTTCACAATTTGGTGTGTTGCGTCGTTACGTGCGTGCCTTGCCTAGATAGCCGCCCGTAGTAGGGGCTGAGGTTGTACTCTATACAAGAGAACCAGTGACGGACGAGTGTGTTCGTAATAATCAACATATGCCCGACACACGACGCCCTGGTGGGGGGCACGAGCGGGCGGGCGGGCGGTGAGGGCCAGCGGGAGCAGTAGCGGCCAGGTCGGGTGGCGATTTATCTCGATAGGCGGATTGTGTGTGCGGGGTCTATCGTCATCAAAGCCGCGACCCCGCCAGCTGCGCTGGGCTGCGGCTGCGGCTGCGGTCGTTACATGCGGCGGGGCGCTGACGATGGCAGCGGGGCGCTGACGACGGCGGGGCGCTGATGACGGCGGGGCGCTGACGGCGGCGGGGCGCTGACGAGCGCTGGACCTACCCAGCGGCTGGCGGCGCATGTTCTGCCGCCGCGCCGCTGCCTGGCCGATAGAGATGGCCGGCCGGCCGTGTGCCCTCTGCTGCCTGGCATGATGAGGTGGCGTGCGCGGCCTTCCCCCTACCTGCTGCTCGGCGGGCGCTGCCGGCGGCTGCATGCTAGGGACCAGGCGGGCGCGCGGGCGGGCAGGCGCCGCGTGCAGGGTCCCGTGGCCTCGTGCATGTGTTACATGGCCTGGTCAGGACGCCTTGATGATGGCGTGCTCGCCATTTCTTTCTTGCCGCGCTACGGCCCGCACGCCCTCCGTCCGCAGCAGCGAGGAGGCGGCCTGCTCATCGATCAATACCTGCCGGTGGCCGCTAGCGCAGCCGTGGCATAAAGAAGCCTAGCAGCTGCTGCAGGGCCGGCCAGCCGAAGACGTACAGCAAGATGGCGACGACGAAGCCGAGCGCAGCCGGGCAGCCGCCGTTCCGCTGGTGCATGCGCCACCTGCGCTTGCGGTCAGCGCCGGGCCCCATGCTGGCCGCAGCTGCTGCCCAGCTAGCGGACGTGACGTCGAGCCGTTGATAGATGGCTATGATGATGACTGTGACTAGATGCTAGCGAGTCGCGCTGTCGCGGTTGTCGTGCGATGCAACTGTCTCAGTTGCAAGCTCGTGTGTGGAGGTTGCGAGACGCAAGGAAAGGCTTTCACATCGGTTGCGTGGTTTCAAGTCGGGCTTGCCCGGTTCCCGTCAGGCGCGTCATTGTGTTGCCCCGACCCGTGGCGACCCGTGACGTACCGAGCGACCAACCCGTGACGCCAACATGCCGGCCCACCGCAAGCCCACCGGCCTGGCCGCCACAGCGCCTGTCAACAGCCGCCAGGGCCCCCTGGCCGATCCGTTGCACATATGCTCCTGGCCCCGGGGCCGCCAGCCGTCCCATCAGCCCAGCGCATCCCAGTTGGCCTTGAGCCGCTGCACGCCAGCACCGCCTGCACCAGAGCCGGCACCGGCGCCGGCCTTGCCGCCGCCGCTGGGCTTGGCAGCGGCAGACCCGGCGGCGGCCGGCTTGGCGGCGGCCCGGGCCGGCGACGGCGCCGCGGCGGCGGCTCTGCTGACGGGAGCGTGGGACCCCGCGGGAGCCTGCGGCACGGAGGAGGAGGCGGCGGGGCAATCATGCCGCTAGGCATGGCTCTTCGATGGCTTCGGCCGCCGCGTTCTGCTATCGTACAGAAAGGGATTGCAGGCACATCCAAGGCCGCACCGACGTGCTCCTTCCTAGCACCCACGCACGCACCTTGGCCCCTGTGGCCGAGTCCACCGACGTCCGCTTGAGGGCGCCCGCCGCGGCGGCGGCGCTGCCGGCAGCGCCGCGGGTGCCCGTCGCTGAGTTGGACCGCTGCAGCGCCGCCGGCGCAGCTGCACGTGGCGGCGCCGCCGCCGCCCCACTCCCGCCGCTGGTGCGCGCCGCTGCTGCCGCCGCTGCGCCGCTGCCGCCCGAGCCGCGCCAACCGGCGCCTCCGCCTCCGCCGGCGCGGGCACCGGCCCTGGCTGCGGCCGACGGCCCGGTAGGCGAGCCCCCGCCAGTGGCGTTGTCGCTGTCGATCTGCATCTGCAACGACATCTCAAAGTCGCTCTCCTCGCCGTACACCATCTCGCTAGCGGACGCACGGCCCGACGCCGACGGCCCCGCGGCGCCGCCAGCGGCCCGCGCCACGGCCTTGCCCAGCCGCGACCCCGCCGCTACCGCCGCCGCCGCGGCGGCGGCAGGCGAGGAGGTGCCAAGGCCGCCGGAGGTGGCGGCGCCGGCCCGCGGCGGCAGGTAGGTGCCGGGGCCGCTGGCGGGCGCCACGCCGGCGGCGCCGACGCGGCCTGCTGGCGGCGCCGCCGGCGACGCCTTGAGCACGGCGGACTCGACCTGCTGCTGCAGCCGCGCCTCGAAGTCGGCGTCGTCGTGAGCGTCGTAGCCGCTGTCGTACCTGCGCCGTACGGCACGGTACGGAGTCGGGAGGGATGCGTGCGCATGTTGGGTTGCCTTA
Source organism: Chlamydomonas sphaeroides (assembly GCA_001662425.1). Classification (NCBI taxonomy): domain Eukaryota; kingdom Viridiplantae; phylum Chlorophyta; class Chlorophyceae; order Chlamydomonadales; family Chlamydomonadaceae; genus Chlamydomonas; species Chlamydomonas sphaeroides. The sequence continues at coordinate 809 of BDDC01001876.1, read as the reverse complement.
TGTGGGTCAAGGAGCGCAGCCTAGGGGCCGACCGAGACCGCTGCCATCAATCCGTAGCCAAGCGCCTGCCCCAGCCCGGCAGTGCTCATTACGCGATCCCTGCCCGGTCAGCACCATCCAGCTCACTCTTCCTGCGCTCGCCCGGCGCCAGAGCTGGCTGCCGCTGCTGCTGGCTGTCGCCGGCCGCTGCTGGGCCGGTAGTTGGGCGGCAGGCCGTACTGCACGTACGAGTACGACGGAGCTGCCGTACCACCGGCATGCGGGTGGCCGTTGGCGGCCGCAGGCGGCCGGCCCTTGGGCGACGGCGCCGGCAGGTCTGATATCCCAAGCTCCCGCATCGCCGCCGCCAGAGCCGCCTGACGGAGCGCGTCGTCGGCTGCGCCGCCGCCGCCGCCAGCCCCCGGCGGCGGCCGCGGCCGCGGCGGCGCCGCCGCTCCGGGCCCGGGCCCGGGACCGGAGGCGCTTCCCGGCCGCAGCGAGGCCGCCACGGGCATGCCCGAGTGCTTGAGCGGCGTCAGAGAGACGCCCACGCGGCTGGGGCTGGCGGCGGCGGCGGGTGGCCCTGGCGCCGGCGCCAGGCGCGGCGGGGTGCCGCCGGCAAAGCTGTTTGACCTGCGGCGCGGCGCGGTGATGGGGCCGTTGGGACGAGGGCATGTGTGGCGGCGGGCTGCTGCGCGGTGTGACACAGCCGACCCACATCGCGCCCATGCGCGCAGCACGGGCGCCATGGGCCAGGGCCCATGTGTTCAAGTGTTAGGTGAAGACGGGACCCCACACGCGGCACAGCACAACTAAGGGTTGAGTGGCAC
>BDDC01001875.1:0-13694 GCA_001662425.1 Chlamydomonas sphaeroides | reverse complement strand
GGGCAGGGCAGGGCAGGGCAGGGCAGGGCAGGGCAGGGCAGGGCAGGGCAGGGCAGGGCAGGGCACCCGAATGCCAGGGGCAGGGCAGGGCACCCAGCTGCTCGCTCGCTGCCGTGGTGCCCGCAGGCATCTGGCGGTGCGCTGCTGGGCGGCCAAGCCCTCGCAGCGGCCTAGCGCAGGCGAGCTGGTGGGCAGCGTCAAGCAGCTGCTGGCGTCGCTAGGCTCGCCGTGAGGGCGGCCCCGTGGGCGGGGGCCCGTGAGGAGCGGCGCTTGCGGGCGGTGCGGTCTGGTGGCCGGACGGCTAGGGCCGCTGGAACAGAGTGCGCGAGCGGGGAAGCGCAGGCCTCGGCGCTCTTGGGTACGGGGAGTTGTCCGGAGCGTTGGCACGGACGGTTCAGGGCACGCATGAGTCCCTGCGCAGTACTGCGCAGCAATACGTACATTCCTCGGCTCCCAGCACGCACCCGACTGCGGGGCTGCGGCGTTGGCATGAGACAGCGTGAGGCCGCATGGGGCGGGCGAGGCGCGGCGACGGGCGGTGGTACGCGGCTGAGGGCGGTGGGGCCCGCGATGGCATGAGGCTGCGCGCAAAGTTGTGGCGCGCAGCGGGGGGCGGGGCGGTGGGGGAGTGTGGCTGCAGCGCGAGCACGTGAAGCACTGCAGGAACTGGGCACTGAGCATTTATTGGCTGTCAATTCCCCTTGCGCGCGCGCGATGTGTGCTGTGCGTGATGTGTGCTACAGCTATAGCTTGGGAGCCTACTATCGCAGCTCGGAGTGCGTTTCCTTGATTGACGGGCGGCCGGCGAGTTGGCGTCGCTTCGCGCGGCGTTCCATTCGTTGCCGAGCCGGTGCGTGCACGCGTGGTGGTGGTTGTGGGCGGCGGCGGCGGATGGCGGTCGTGGCAGGGCGTACCGTGCAGGCAGTAGTAAACTCTGTACTTGATCGCTGGCATGGGCTGGCAGGGGCCTTCGCCGCGGCCGGCGGCTGCTTGCTGCCCGAGATTGGGGCATGGAAAGCGGCGCGCCGCAGGCCTGCCACGGGGTGGCGACCGAGTGGTGCCCGTGTCCGCGCTGGCGGTGTTGGGGCTGGGGCTTTGCAGATGTTGGGCTTGTGCTTGTGCTCGAGCAAGGTTTCGCTCCTGTACATGCTGCCGCCGTACTCGCGGCACAGTATGGCTCCGGAACGGCGTCTCGGTGGTGTTTTGGTGGCGGCGGCGCCGAGGGTGCTGGGGCCCAATGGTGGCAGCTGTTTGCGCGAGTGCGTTTGCGCGGCAGCGGCGGCCTTGGTGCGCATGGCGGAGCTTTGTCTGGATGTGTTGTGGGTGCGTCGGCGCGCTTGTGTGTGTGGGTGCGCGTTTGTGCGGCGATTTATGTGTGGCAACTGCTGGTCACATAAGCCCTTTCACGCGTCGCTTGTGTGAGCGACTAGTACCATCCAGGCTCATCAAATCTGCGTGTTCTTGGGGCGGGGGAGTGATAGGCATCCAAGAGCACAGCACCCCGCGTGATGCATTGCATGGAGCGCGGGTCGATGACTTGTCATCGCGGCGCTCATTGGCAGGCGCCGACGCGGCCAAGGCGGCCGGCTGGGGCGGCGCTGGCTGAAGGCTGCAGGGGACATGACCCCGAGCGGCAGCAGGTGCTTGTGGTGGCCGTGCCACCGGATGCATACTCAAGAGCCAAGTGGAGCTTGCTGCTGCCTGGGCGCTGCAGCGCGCTAGGCAGTCAGCCAAGGAGCTGATGAGGCATGAGGTACTTACTGACCCACAAAGAGAGAGCTGACAAGCTGAGATGAGCTGAACTGAGGTGAGCTGAGAACGCACGCTGGCGGCGCGGGCAATATGGGGCGGTGGCTTACGCAAGCCGGAATATCCGGTGGCGGGTACAGAGTACCCGTAGTCGGGCGTCGCCGCCATGCGTGGGCTTGTGCTGGCGCGCGGCCCATGGCCGGCTGACGACGCTCGCCGTGGGGCTTGCGCGGTCAAGGAGCGCGGCCTTACTAGTGCCGAGCGGGCGGTGCCAAGGCAGCAGGTCGGCCGGTGTCGGTGGCGAGAAGGCACCCAGGCGGCTGCACTGCACGTGGCTCCCGAGCGGAGGCGCCGGCGGGCCCATGCCCGAGCGCGCCCTTCAGCGCCCCAGGCCGCCACCTGCGCGAGGCTTGGGCTGCGCCTGCGACGTTGGGAGCGCTGGCAGCAGGAGCAGCGCGGTGCGCAACCAAGCTAGCTCCGCGGAGCAGCCGCGCACTAAGCGGGGTTGCGGCGGCTTGAGGTCGCGCGGCGGCGGGCGTGGCGTTGGGGCGGGCCACTTGTGTTGCGCTACGTGTCTCTAAGTCACCTGTGTTGGCCTCTTGCGTTCCGGACGGGGCCGTCGTACTTCCAACGCCCCATCCGATGCTGGTGTTACTATGTTATCTCTGCAGCGTTGGCCGCCAGAGCTGCCCCCGCTCGGCGGCGGCTGGCTGGCACGCCCAAGCTGAGGCCGGTGCCGCAGCCGAATGTGACCCGGCCCCGGGAACGTTTGCCCTGCCTTCTCTATGAGCGTCCATGGGTGCTATTGACGCGCGGATATATGGTTATTCTGAGATGGGGTGGGGCCCAGTCTTGGTCGGGTCGGTCGGCGGTAAGCACCTGGCGGTGTGGGGGAGGTGAGGTTGGCTTTGGGGCCTTCAGGAACAAACCAACTGGGATTGTTTCGGTGCTTTGGCCGTGCCCATGCCGAACGCGTGGGCGAACTTGTCATCGCCGCGGCCATGAGTGCCGGTCGGGCGACGTGGGTGTTGGGCTCATGTTGGTGGGGTTGCGTAGGCCGAGTGTGGTTGCACACATGGGAACGTGCGCTTCGGCCCTTCACGTTGAGCAAGGGGGCAGCACGGGATCGGTCAGTGCGTGAAGGCGGGTGCGCCCAGCGACCAGGTGGTATTGCAACTCCTGGCCGACTGGCTCTTCCGGCTGCTGCGGCGCTGAGGCGGTTTTGAGGGGAGGATCAAGGTTGTGAGCGAGGGCGCTTCCCCAGGCCTGCTCCTGCCCTGCTCACGACGGCATGTAAGATGTAAGGGCACACGACACCGTCGAGTATGCCGCGGCTTGCCAGCAGGGCGCAGGACACCGGAGCCTGCAGAAGCCGGACGAGTGGGTCCTGGTCGTCAGGACCTCCTGGTCCGGGTGGGCCGTGCTGCCTTGGGACGGCTTGGGGCACAGTTGGGTCCTTCGTGGCGGCTTTTGATAGACAGCCGCAACTGACACCGCAGACGGCGGCTCGTCGTTTGACAGCCAGGCGGCCACGGACGGGCCGTCAGGCCCAGGAGGCCCCTCCTGACTCGGACCGCTTACCGGCAGCCAACGGCTCGGCGCACGCCAGGTCGCCAGCTCCACCACAGTGGACTTCTTCAGCCCTGCGCGATGGCGCAGAGGGCGCCGGCACCAGCGGTCTATCGTGAAGCAGGCGTATGCGGCGCTGGGCACAGGAGGCTGCCGCCGCGGGCAGCCGGTCGCCTCCCGGCCGTGGTGATCAGGCGGCCGCTCTCGTGTGTGGCGACGTCACCGTTTGGAAGTGACGCTGAGAAGATTAGAGACTGGGACAGAGCACAGTAGATGTCATCTGCCGCATCCCTGCGTGCCGCTGCGAGGAAACCGCAAGCTTCAGGGCAGGGGGAAAGCTCCTCTGCTCCGGAAGGGGGGCAAGTGGGGCGGGGCTGGGGGCGCCGGGCGAGAAGGCGGGCAAACTCTCGCTGTCGGGCTCATGGTCAATTGCAAAGGGACGCTAATGTGCCATGTGAAGAATCCTGCGAAGACACACGGCTAACTGGGAACCAGCAGGAAACGTGGCCTGACCTGTCATAGACAAAGCGCAGTACGGGGCTTGGTCAACAAACGGAAACGCATTAGTCGCGCTGTAGGCTTACAGTACTATACACAAATAACAGCCGACGCGCGTTCCATTGCTTTTGCGAGAATGCCTGTGCGGTAGAGCCTCGTTTTGCTGAGCCCCGTCCCTCCAAAGACATAGCAATGGGCTGCGGCAGCAGCATTGAGAATGTGGCTCATCCTTGCGAGCTGCAGGTGAGCTATGCTGCTGCGCAGACTCGGCTCGGAAGGAATGGCGCACAGACGTTGGCGGGTTCTGCCGACTCATCCTCGAGCTGCACAGCTAACAGCTTGGATTAAAGGGTGGTGTCGACGAGTCGCTGTCCCGCCGTTTGCTGCGTCAGCGCCAAAGCCAAAGCGCAAAGCGAGCATGCGGAGTGGCGCGCAGCTTCTCGCCGGCCCTCTGCGCCCGGAGGATAGAAGGCAGTCAGCTTAGATGACTAGGATAATCCGCGAGCGATGCTCCGTGGGGGAGCCTGCCGGAAGGCCTACCGATGGCACCTCTGCACATCTTGGTGACTGGACTTGCGCGCCTCCGCAGGCCGCCGGTCTGTCCACTAGGAGCACGGCGCCGGAATCCAGGCGGTCCTCCGTCTTCCGCAGCACCACGAGTCGACTGTCGACGTCGAACATACATCCGCGGTTCTCGGGCACGGCAGAGACACCTGCAGGGCTACTAACTGACACAGCGGCCGGAGAGACGGATGCCCAAAGCGGCTCATCCTGCGGAACGCCAGGGACGCTCTCACCAGGCACATCGCCACTCTCTCCGTCAACCATCTGCGTCGGGGACCGATGGGCGCAGCCGTCCAAGTCTGTGCACGCGCGCATGGACGACACGGCTACCAACTCCGCAGCATGCTTGTCGGACAGGGGGCCGTCGGCGTCGCCTTGCACGCCGGACCCCCAGCTGACCTCTCCGCCGCAGCCTGCGGACACCGCTAGCCCGCAGCGACTCGTGCCGGCGGCGCCGCACCCAGTTGGCGGTTTCTTCGACGCAACGGCCACATCGCCGCAACACCCCGCCTCCGCCTCCGCCTCCCCCGCGCCGACAGCGCCCCACGGCCAGCCGCAGCATGATGTTGGCGAGCACGGCGCTCCCCACTCGCCGCAGCACACGCTGCTGACGGTCCTCATGCCGGCGCCACGGCCCGTCTGGTCGCGCCTTGTGCTGGGTGACGTGCCGTCCTCTCACTGCCTCAGTCGCCAGGTGTCGGGGCAAGTTCCAGCGCCCATACTCCCCTGCGCGGGCCCCAGCCCCGTCGGCGGCCCCAGCGGCCGCATGGGTGCGGGGCGGGTCGTGCCGCACCTGCCGGGCCCTGCTTACGGCCGCCTGCAGGCGCTGACGTCGCCGCGGGGCTCACCCGCGGTGTCGTGCGCCGGAGTGGCGCCGCTGTCGCCGATCCACATCGCGGAACCAGCCTTGCCAGCGGCCTCGCCGGCCGCGGCGCCAGCTGCTCCGGCGTCGTCAGCGCCGTCAGCGGCGGAGCACAGCAACAGCAGCGATTCGCGTGATGCGCCGCAGCGTGAGAAGGGCCAGGACCGCGACCAGGCCCGTGACCAGGGAGCGCCTCAGCCTCCCCTGGCGCGTGCCTCAGCGCCGGTGGCCAGCAAGCCCTCACCCGCGGCGCCGCCCTCACCTGCTGCTACCACCGCCGCCGCGCCCGACCCGGCCGCCTCGCCGGCCGCGACCGCATCCCGGCCCTTCGCCCGGGCGACGGCTCCCAGCGTGGGCGTAAGCGGTCGCGTGGGCAGCGCGGGGGCGGGTCCTGGCGGTCGCGCGGGCGCTCGTGCGGGCGCTGTGAGCCTGGCTTTCTTGGAAGAGTTCATGTCGGTGAGCCGGCGGGGCTGGGGACATGGGGAGTGAGGAGGCCGCACGGGGTGGGCCGCGGAAGCGCACAGCCGCTCAACAATGCCGACGCTCTGGGGAGGGTGCGCCGACCCTTCGTACAGCCGGGCGCGTTGCCCATGCCAGTCTTGAAGCGAGCTGCGACACCCATACTCACCACCCCCACCTGTCACTCCGGCGTGTCCTGCCCCAACAGGCCCGCGTGCTGGCGCTGGCTCCCGACGCCGGGCGCTGGTCCACCCGCCAGGTGGTGGCGGCCCTGGTGGCGCCCGCCTGCGCCGCCGCAGGGGTGCCCGAGGCGCGGTACGCGGACGTGCTGCGTGTCGCGTCCTCCGTCGCCACGGGCCCGTGCGGCGCCGCGGCGCTGCCAACCCTGGCGCTGGCCCCTCCCGCGGCCTGCCCAGCCACGGCCGCCTACCAGTACGTGGTGCACGCCTGGGACAGCGCCTTCGGGGACCTGATGGCGTCGCTGCGGAGCCACGCGGCGGGATCGGGAGTGCAGGTGCGGGAATCACGCAGGGGTTGGGCAGGAGAAGGGGCGCGGAAACGGGGATCCTGTTGAGGACCTGGTGACTTGGTGTCCACCGCCGGGCCGTGCACGCTGCTGGCCGGCGGCCCAACACGTTCTGTCGCTGCTACTCCTGGTCCTTGCCAGCCGCATGACTAAAATGCCGCCGTCCCTGCCTACCCCCGGACAGCCCGCTGACATGTGGCTGTGGATCGACGTGTTCGCGCTGGAGCAGCAGCCGCAGCAGCAGGAGCCCACGTCCGGCGAGCTGCCCATCGCCACAGCCGTGCCGGCACCCGGCGCCGCCTCCTCGCCGTCCGCGGGGCGCTCGCTGCAGCGCCAGTCCACCTCGGGCCGCCCCGCAGCGCTGCGCCTTGACGCCTGCCGCAACGCGCTCCGCCACTCGGCCGCCGTGCTGCTGGCGCTTCTGCCGGCCGCGCACGGCAACCTCACCCGCTGCAGCAGCCGCGCCAGCAGCGCGCGTCGCGTGCTGCTGCAGCCCCTGGCGGCGTTGCCGGGCCCAGGCGACGACGAGCTCGGCGGGCCGCAGCCGCTGCCGCTACCGCTGCAGCGGACATGGTGCCTGTGGGAGCTGGCGACGGCCCTGCGGCTAAAAGGTAGCAGCGCGGTGGTCCTGCTGCAGCGCCCCTCCACGGGCGCGGGCCTGGGCCCGGCGCTCCAGCCGGCGGCAGTGGCTGGGCTCAGCATCGCGCGGTCCGAGTCAGGAGCTAGCGGCAGCGGCTGCAGCCCGGACGGTTTCGGGCTGGCGGAGCGGCAGGCGCTGCTTGCGGACATGCGGCCGCCCGCCAGCGCGCTGGCCTGCGGCGTCGGCGCTGCTGCCGTTACCGACGGCGGTGCCGGCTGCGAGGTGGACGCCACGGAGGCGGCGCTCAAGCTGTTCCTGACGCTGCAGCCGCAGGCGCTGTGCGAGGAGGAGCTGCGGCAGCACGCCATGAAGGCGGCGCCGGAGCTGGCGGCGGCGGCGCGCGGCGCGCCCGCGCTGCCGGGCGCCGGCGGCGGGCCCAGCGCGCCGGGCGGCGGCGGCACCAATGGGTCTTGCTGGACGCTGGAGCCGCTGTGGGCGGCGCTCGGTGGCGCTGATGGGGAGGCGCCCGAACCCTCGCCGCGCTGCGTGGTGGTGTGCGCCCCACGAGGTGAGGGACGGTGATGGGTGCTGTTGCCGCTGTCTGCACTGAAGGCGCCGTGGCAAGCTGGCGTGCCGTAACGCTTGCGCTGCTCCGCCAGGCGCCCGCCTGCGTGCTTTCCAAGACAGCTATCTGTATCATGTGTGCCTGCTCACTGTGTGCCCCTTTGCTCCCATGACCCCGCGTTGCTGCCTGAAGGCGGCGGCAAGTCTACGCTGGCTGCTTCGCTCGCCTGCCCGCCGCCGGTGCCGCCGGCGGTGGCCGCAGCCATTCCGCCCGACGTGACCGCCGCCCGCACCGTACATGCCGTACACCTGACCCACCACGGTGATGTGCGGCGGCAGGACCCGCTGGCGGTTGTACGCTCGCTGTCGTACCAGCTCGCTCTACGCCTGCCTGCCGTCGGCACTGCCGTGCTCGAGGCGCTGGCGGCGCAGGCCGCGCAACGCAGCAGCGGCGCCGCTGCTGCTGACGACCCGACGGCGATGCTTGAGGAGGCGGCAGAGGCGCTGCTCGTTCGGCCGCTGCAGGCTCTGGCAAAATCTGCGTCGCCGCCGCCGCCGGTGCTGATTCTCATTGACGGCGTCGACGAGCAGGGCCCACCGGCACCGGTCGCGGCGCCGCCGGCGCCGACCCCGCAGCCGGCGGCACCCACGCCGCCATCCACGCCACCGCCCAGCAGCAGCCGACCCACCACACCGCGCTCCGCGCCCGTGCCGATACCCATGGCCTCCTCGCCGCCGTCAGCTCCTCCTGCGTTCCCCCAGCCCCGGCCCCCGCCGACAGCGCCGCCGCATGAGGCGGCAGCCAGCACCGGGAGCGGCTCCTCCGCCGCTGCTGCCGCGCAGGCCTTCCCGCTGGCGTCGCTGGTCGCTGTGCTGCTGCGGCGGCTGCCGCCCAACGTGCGCCTCCTGCTGACCGCATCCCGCGGCCCCGGCCCCGCCGCTCCTCTCGCTGGCTCCTCGGCCCAAGCCGCCGCCGCTGCCGTCACCTCCACAGCCGGCGACGTGGCGGCCTGGCTTTACGGCCACCAGCACCCCGCCTCGGCCCACACGGCCTCGCACATCCCCGGCTCGGCGGCGGCCACCGCCGCCGCCACGCCCACCGCCGCCGTGCTGCCGCTGTCGTGCCTGCGCAGCGACGCCGCGCTGTCGGCCGCGCTGCTGCAGCAGCTGGTGCTGCGCGCGGGCCCGCAGCAGGGCGCCGAGCTGCAGGCCGCGCTGCTGGCCCGCGGCGGCTCCAACCTCAGCTACTACGCCACCGTGCTGCGCCTGCACGCGCTGCCGACGCTGCCGGCGGCCCGGCTGCCGTCGTGCCGGGACTCGGCGCTGCTGGCGCTGTGGGACCAGGAGTGGACGGGCATGGCGGACACCGAGCGGCGGCAAGTGCGGCGGCTGGCGTCGGTGCTGGCGGCCGCGCAGGAGCCGTTGCCGCTGGGGCTGCTACAGGGCTTGGACCTGGCGGCGGCGCTGCCACTGCTGCCGGGCTGGGGCTCGCTGTTCGGCGACGGCCGCTTAGGCGGGCCGGCGGAGGGCGGCGGCGGCGCGCTGGGCGGCGTGGCCGTCGCCTCGGGGGGCGTCGCGGCCTGGCTGCGGGGGCCCGTCGCGGCGGCGGCGGGCTACGGCGCGGACACGGGGTCGGGGCACGCGCTGCTGGCGGCGGCGCTATGCAAGCACCTGGCGGCAGCTACTGCGGCTGACAGGGCCGGCACCTGCAGGGGCCCTAGCTGCAGCGGGGCGGCGCAGCAGCCGCAGCAGCCGCTGGACCCTCTGCTGCAGCAGCCGCAGCCGCTCGCGGCAGCAGTGCTGGGCTACGCCGCCCGCAACCTGCCGACGCACTTGGCGGCGGCGCTGGCTCCGCCGCAGTCGACCGGGCTGCGCCCCAGCGGCGCCGTCCTCGCGCCGTCCCTTAGCGGGAAAGGCGCTGCGGCGCCTGATCTGGGAGGCGGCCCGCTAGGGCCCGTCCCTTCGCAGGCCGAGCTGCGCCAGCTGGCGGCGGCCGTGGGGGCGGATGGCAGGCTGCCGCTCCGGGCACTGGGAGCTCCGGCGGCGGCGGTGGTGCAGTCGGGACCTGCGAGGGCGTAGGTTGGCTGACGAGGGGCTTTTGCAACGGAATGTGAGGCCCATGGGCCGGTATAAAAGGGCGGGACGAGAGCAAGAGCGCCTGGCGAGTGGGGGTGATGATAGTTGTGGCCCGAGCTTGAGAGGCCGGCAAAGGGCACGATGCGACGAGGCCAAGATTGGCAGGCTGGAGCGGCCACAGCCGCTGCTGAATGAGCTGCGTGAGGACGAGGGGGTCGCCGGCCGCCTGTGTGACGAGGCGAGCTCAGCCGTTAATGGGTTGGCGCTGGCTGGACGGCGTTGTCCTGCGTGGCCCCGGTCAGGGACTGGCGTGGCGGCATTCCTACGTGGGGACGAAGTTTAGCCCAGGCCCGTTGGTTAGCGATGTGGTCAGGGGGCAGCGACTTCTGTCGCCCGCGACTAGTGCCAGGCTGGTGCTGGGCTCGTCCGCGCCGGAACGAGGGACGAGGTGGGCAGAGATGGCGAGACGTGCTGTCGACCTTGAGTGGGCGGTTTATTGTTGGAGGCTATCCGCGGGCCCTGTGGCATGCGCGGTGTACGCGGTTCTTGTGGGCAGAAAGTCGAGGCAGGTCAGCCGGTGCGATGGGTTGGTAGTGCCGCTGGGTGCGGTGGTTCGTATGGTACTTGTCCGTCGTGGGGTCAACGGGTCGTTGCTATAGCCCCACTGTACTGAGGGGAACCCAAGGGGCCCCTCTCGATTTCTTCTGCCGTTTTGTGGTTTGCATGCGGCCATTTTGGACGCCCAGGGCGCTGTGGGGAGGTTGTGGCTGGCGGCGCTTGCGCGGCCTCGCTGCACCCCCCCCGCCTGCGCCTTGGCGGGGGACCGCACACCCTGCTGTTTCAGGCCTGGGGCCGAGCTCGGAGGGTAGCAAAGGAAGGGCTTTTTGCTGTCACTACTAGAACGTGAGGGACGAGTTTCATTGTATCATGGCCACGTCTGCGAGACCCACACACGGCGCTGCCTTGCGTGCCGACGGTTGGATGGGTGGAACATGTTGGACGAAGTTGGACAAGCGGGCTAACGGACACAGGGCGCGAGCTCGGGCACCCTGCGCAGCGCTGGCAGCGATGCTATGCCCGGACGCACGGTCGCAGATTGTGCCGCAGGTGCTGCTGGTGTGCTGGTGCTGGCATGCCGTGCTCTGCGGTGGCTGGAGTGCTGTCGTGCCGCGGTCAGCGGGCGACGGCCGTGCAATGGCCAGGCGTGGCGAGGACCAGTACTGTGTTGACCCTGCTACCTGTTACTGTTACACCGCAAAGCGGAGGTCGCCGTTTTACAGCCAGGGGGCCCATTGGCATAACAGAGCGTGTTGGCGCTGGGGCCTGAGGCTACCCCAAGACTACTGGGACGCAGAGGCGCAATGATGCATGTTTCTGATGTAAATGGACGAGTTTTAAAGCCTTTGCGGTCGCGCTGTTTGACCCTGAACCACCCAGGAGACCCTTCTGGGACTACTGGCAGCTTTACGTACCCCCAGGTGGCGCCTGCGGGTTGATACTAGTTTACAGGTGCAACTGCCTCCTCCGCCGACCCACATGCTGGGCCAGGGGCGAGCCCCTGCCTGTCCTCGCCGACCCTCAGGCGGGACGATAGGCAGAGTTATGTAAAAAGCACGAGGCAACAACCAAATCGCGACAACCACCCTCTAACGCAGTGGAGAGTCTCCCCTGCTCTAACGCGAAGCGCAACCCTGGCCCGAAATGTCCCAGTGCGCAGCGTGATGGCGCTCTGCTCATGGTCAGCAGTCGTGACGCAGCCGTAGGTAGAATCATCACATTGGGCAGGGTGGCCGTGAAATTGCCGACATGTCAGACAGGTTGGGGGAGTGGGGCGACAGCTACAGCAGGCGAGAGCAATGCTGCTAGGCATCGAAAACTGTGGAAAGAAGGGTCCGGGCTCTCTGGAGTCGCAGCGCAGCTACCAGTATCCGACGTTCTGACAGCCAGCTGACCAAATTCCAAGTTCGCGACGTGCCCGACGTCGGCCCCCTCCCATTGGAAGGAGCCCCGAAGGCGCTGCATGCGTGGATGCGCATATATGGCCGCTTGGACATTGAAGTTAGGGTCATCCATACCCAAGCGTACAACTCGTGAACCGCCACGACGACATCTGAACTCCACATCACTTGCAAACCCTTGTCCGCATCCTCCAGTGCTTGAATCGCCTGACATGATGATCTGTCGCACGCTTCCTGGTCCTCGGGTTGCCGGTCGGTGCGCGCGCTCACAAGTCGCCGTGCCTCGCCTCGCGCGACCCTCGCTTGCACGCACGCTAGCCGACTCGCACACGCTTTCTAGCAGGTCCCTTGCGCAATTTGGGCTACATTGCGCAGCATCAGCGCTCGGCAACGGTAATGGATACAGCAACGCCAGCAATGGCGTCGTGCATGTCAGCGACGTGCTTGCGACTGGCAACGCCACTCCCAGCGAAGACGTTCTCGCCATTTGGCGAAACGCCGACTGCGTGTGCTTCGATGTCGACTGTAAGTGCGCGCGCCAGTCCGTCCTCCGGTCCGCCCTGCCGCGAACTGGCGAACTACTGCCCTGTCCGAGACTTGAGGTCCGACGAGGTCCGTCTCCGCCTCGCAGGCACTGTCACAACCGCTGACGGCCTTGACATGCTCGCCGAGTTTATGGGCGTAAAGGATGAGGTGGAGGAGCTGACGAACAAGGTGCGACGCATTGCTGCCCCAGCGCCCGCCCGCTGCTTCCCCGCCGCCTCCGCCGCGCACGCCTTCGCATCTCCCGTCACTGCCCCCCCGCCCCACCCCCAGGCCATGGACGGCACCATGGCTCTGTCACAGTCCCTGGAGGAGCGGCTGCAGCTCATCAACTGCTCGCCCGCCGACATCCGCCGCTTCCTGGCCACACACCCGCCCGAGACGCGCCTCGCACCGGTGCGTCGCCCGCTCGCAACCAGGGCCTGTGGTGGCAGGGATTACAGGCTAGGTCGTCTCCACTGAAGTCCTGCTCCGTATGCCACATAGCCGCCATGCCCGCTTCCGCATACCACAACTCACCACATGCCGTCGCCCCCCCACAGGGCATCAAGTCGCTCATCAAGGCGCTGCAGAAGCGTGGCGTCGCCATCTACCTCATCAGCGGGGGCTTCCGGTGAGCGCCAGCCGCGAGAGCACACGCCTTCCGGCGCCGCCTACAGCCATATCACGTCACAGGCTTCAACCCGCCCCTGCCTCCGCCTCTGCTGCACCCCTTCCCTCGCCCGCAGCGAGCTGATCCTGCCCATCGCCTCGTACCTGGGCATCCCCAAGAACCGCGTCCTGGCCAACCGCATGATGTGGCAATGGTGCGACGAGCGGAACGAGCCCACCAAGCTTGTGGGCTTCGATGTGTCCGAGCCTACCAGCCGCAACAACGGCAAGCCGCAGGTGGGACGCACGGGAGGACCAGAATGGCTGGGCCTCTGCTCAGGTGCTGATAGGCGGCCGGCCAGGCTCAGGGATCCTGCCTGCGACGAGGAGCCAATAGCGGCGGGCTTACCCATGCCCATAGCCGCCCGCTCCATTCCGCTTCTGCCCTAATCCCTTCCCAGGCCATCGCCCGCATCCGGGCCGACAACCCCTACACGAGCGTGGTCATGATTGGCGATGGCATTACCGATCTGGAGGCGGCGCAGTCGGTGGGAGGTGCAGACCTGTTCATCGGATACGGAGGTGCGGAGGGACAGAGCGCGGGAGTGAGGGGTGCGGCAGAGTGGCCCGGCGGCCTTGCCATGCCTGCTCCTACTACCGATGCGTGCTCTTTTCTACCACACGAACCCCTGGCCCACTCCCCTGTCTTCCTGCGCCCCTCCGCAGGCATCGTGGAGCGGCAGGCGGTGGCGACTGCGCCCGAGTGCAGCTGGTGAGGGGCGACAAGGGGGGGCGAGGGGAGGGCGCGGTGCAAACTCAATCAAGCAGAGGGTTCCTCGGATTTGCAGCCGCTGACCCCGCAAGGGATTTGAGGCATTGCTAGTGCAGGAGGTACAGCGCGCTTGCGTCAGGGGCACCCTATCCGTTCCCCCTAGGTACGTGCGCGACTACGCGGCCCTCACCTCGGCGCTCAACTGCTACCGGGTGGCCGTCATCGGCAGCGGCGCCTGGGCCTGCACCGCGGCTCGCATGATCGCGCAGAACACGGTTGGCAGCAGCGACACGGCCGCCGAGTTCGTCGATGAGGTGGGGAGGAAGTGGGCGAGGCAGGAGGGTGCTGCCGGGGCTGGGTCCGCCACAGCCGCGAGCCAGCCG
>BDDC01001874.1:0-17199 GCA_001662425.1 Chlamydomonas sphaeroides | reverse complement strand
TGTGTAGAGGGGATCAAAGCTCTACTCCTCCTGCGGGGGGCGGTGTGACGAATTCTTCTTCTTCTTCTTGGGTGCATCATCGGCGTCTTCATTGCTGGCTGAAGTACCAGGTGGTGTGGAGCAGTGAATAGACGCGTATTGCATAGGTGCATAGTCACTCGCTGTCGACAACTCGCACTCCCGTGACAACTCAAGTCGCGCAGCTTCCCCGGACAGTAGGGAGGGGGATGCTCACCCCTCTGACTCCCCTCCCCCCCGTGGCCTCTGGGCCCCGCCGTGGATCAACTCGTGAAGTTTTCCAGGACTCGTGCGCCGCCCTGACCTCACATCAACACGACGTCGCCACACCTCGTGCGGTGCCCACAGGGGGAGGTGGACCTCCACCTAACCCCCTCCCGCGACACGAGAGGGTGACGCAGATGTATCATACCGCAGATAATGGGAATTGGAAGTACCAGGTGGTGTGGAGCAGTGAAGGGTCCGCTTGGAGGTCTACCTGCGCATTTCGTAGGGACGACGCGGGAGAGCCAGCAACGCCAAATTGCATGCGAACGCACCAAGACTGGGCCTTACTTCTCCCGCGCTTCTCTCATGGGTATTCGATGGGAACCGCGCCTCAAGGTCTACATACTGGCGGCTGGCCGTCGATGGTGGTGCCGGTACCTGGCAACTCCCACCGATCCGGTTGTGGCGGCCCAGGGGGCGTGCGAGTTGGGCCGGCGGCAGGCCGTGGCAGCCTCGGCCGGCCCTGCCGCCGCAGGGCCGTCCCCGCCGGCCCTCGCTGCCGCCGTGATCGCCGAGTCCTGGGCGGCACTGCGGAACCTCGCGGACTTCCGTGCGCCTGTTCGCAGCTGGGATTCCGCTGGGCCGGCCCATTCTTTCCGTCGTGGCAGCGGCAGCGCACGCCAGTCGCGCGTGCAAGCCCCGGGCCATGCCGTCCCATGCGAATCGAAAACTGCGTCACCCCCACAAACGCGATGCATGCATACCACCCAGCAAGCACTGACACCACGCCGGCTGAATCAGCGGTATCTGCCGCCGGTAGCCGCTGGCCAGCAACCGCTGGTCGTCACGTGCCTTGACGACGCCCCACGACAGCTGCTCCTACCCTGTGCTGTCTCTCCACAAGCAGCGCCGCATCCTGCCGCAACAGCTGCCGCACCCTGCCACTCGACTCTCGCCCGACGCCCACGCACTAAGCCACAACCCACGCACCCCACCATCCAACACCTGTTGTCCAGCACACTCACACCCAGAATGCACATCTCTGCCAATGCTTTCCGGCAAGGACGCCCGGCAGCCGGAACACACGATATGCATGGGAGCTTGGCCCCACAGCGCTGCACACGTCGTCCGCCGCTCGCGGCTGCGCCCGCGGGTCGCCTCCACCCCTACCGCGCTTGCCGCCGTGCCCCGCACAGCGCACACCGCCGCCGCTGCGCCTTACAGTACACCCCTACCTGCCGCGGCTGCAGCAGCCCGCACACGCAACATTGCGCGGCCCTGCATGTGCGCCACGCGGAGCCGCGGAGCCGAAGGCCGTCGGCGCCTCGCCTCTCGGGCCACCGCCTCACACCGCCTCGCGTATCGATGCAGATGCAAACTATGTGTGGACGCGCCGATCACCGCGCACGCCCGGTCTCCGCTCGCGTAGCCGGGTCCGGTCGTTGGTTCGGCTCTATCTCAAACACCACACCGCACACACGAACACGCGCTGCGGGGGCTGCTGCCGAGCAGCGGCGCCGCAGCCGAGCGGCCCTGGGCACCCAGCCCAGCCCTCGCACCACGCCCATCCACACAGCCACCTTCTCGCTCTCGGCCGCCGGGCGGCCGATTGCTGCGCATACCAGGAAGAAAAAGAGGTTACACAACACAGAACAAAACCAAAAGGAAGCAGAAGGAAGCAGGAGTATGCGCCCACCGCACCGATCATGCCGGAGCGATACCAGGGGGCCCGGCGCGCACAACGCCGTACAGCCGGGTGCCGCCGTGTGGCCGTGGGCGCCCGGCCCTGGGCTACCGCACACATGCACAGCCGCCTCACGGCTGCACTCAAGAGCCGCCTCGTGGCCGCGTCCCAGCCCCTGAGGCGCTCCACCACGTACCATTCATCCAGGCGCACCCTCAGCCTTGGGCGCACAGCCCCCGTCTGAAACACACAGCCTCATGCCACGGTGGCCGCCAGCCCGGCGGCACGCCGTGGCGGCCACGAGCGGGCTCCGGCGGCTGGGCGCGGCGCCGCCGCTCCGCTGCAGCACCTCCCCGCAGCCTGCCCTCACGGCTGCCGCCAGCCCGGCGGCGGGCCGTGGCGGCCCCACTCGAACACCAACTCCGCATGCGCCAGGACCGGGTGCAACGCGCGGTGCCGCTCCCACAGCTCCGCCAGCGCCCGGTAGAACGCCACGTGGTACTCCTCCACCACCTCCTGCGGCACCACCACTGGGCCCGACGGCGGCGCTGTCCCGCCGGCCACCGCCGCCTCCGGCGGCTGCGGCGCCTGCCGGCGCCGCCGGCGCAACGGTGGCGGCGGCACGGCCGCCGCCTGCGGCGGCGGCGGCCGCTGGCGCTGGCGCGCGAGCTCGTCCTCCCAGCCGGGCGGCGGCGGCAGCGGGGCGCCCAGCACGTACACCAGCGGGTTGCGCAGCGGCAGCGTGGTGACGGTCCAGCGGCCCGCCAGCAGGAAGGGCAGCGGGAAGCCGATGCGCTTGTAGGTGGCGCGCTGCAGGCCGGGCGCCGACACGGCGTTGCGCAGCTGCGGCGGCAGGGGTCGCGATAGGGGCGCGATAGAGGCGGGTACACGTTGGCGGGCGGGCGCGGGGCGCAAGGGTGTGGCGGTCGGGCCTCGTCGGCAGGGCAGGACGGCGGGCCCGTGCGCTGCGACGCACGGCCCCACCTGCAGCACCTCCCCCAGCGCCAGCACCGGCACCAGCCAGGCGCCCTCCTCCAGCGCCAGCCGCACAAAGCCCTGGTGGCCGCCGTAGACGACCAGCTGGTGCCGCCCGGGAGTGCCGGCGCAGCCACCAGCCGGCCGGGGCCGCGGCACGGCCGCCGGCACGCAGCCCTCGCCAGCCGCCCCGTCCTCCAGGGCGAGCCCGTCAGCAGCTGTGTCTGCGTCCGCGCCTGAGCAGCTGCGGCCGGCGTTTGGTACCGCCGCCGGGGGTGCCGGCTCAGGCGCTTGCACTGGGGCTGAAGGCGCTGGAGGCAGGGGCCGGCCGGCCGCGAAGGCGGCTGCGGCTGCGGCCGCGGGCGAGCCGCGCGGCGGCAGCGCGTTGTCGGCGTACACCAGCTCGGCCTGGCCCCCCGGGCACAGCAGCACGGCGCCGGTTTCGTGCAGCGCGTGGCGGATGGAGGGGCGGGTCACCTGCAGGGGGGCCAACGAGAGGGAGATCAATGGCGCTTGTGAGGCGACGCGTGCACGACAGGGGCAGTGGGCAGCCGCACCTACGAGCTGCGCATGCGGCGCAGACAGCGACACAGTGCAGCGCCGGGCTGTGCGAGGTACCGGAGCTTTGTGCTAACCATGCGCTGCGGCACCCTCCGCCAGGCTTCGCCTCGCCAATCCATCCGCACCTTGCGGAAGCCCGCCCAGCCCAGACGATAGCGATGTATCATGCGATACCATGGCTGTTGTCTATGAAACGCAGGGCTGCAACCGCAAGGGGGGCGCACCTCACGGAAGCCCGCCCACGCGGCGATGTCCCGTATGCCGGGCGCGTAGTGCACCACGGAGGCGGTCAGCGTGACGATGGTGCGGCCCGGGAAGGCGGCCTGCAGGTCCATGTTTGCAGCAGCGGTTGGTTGCAGCGGTTGAATGGCTTGGGTACCTAGGCGGGCGCTTCCGCAGACAGCGGCGTGCCGCATGCCGCATGTCTCCGCATGCCGCACACCTTGGATTGGGCGGCTACATAGAATCCTACATGGAAGCGCAACCCGCTGGAACCGGCCGCTCCTGCACCGATGGCAGGAAGCCGGCGCCGCTCCCCGTTGGGAACGCACCGGACATGGGCAGCACACCCGGTTGCCCAAGGCCTGCCGCGGGGCGCCTGGATCCGACCGTGGGCTAGCCAGGCGCCCGAGCGGATACGCCCTCTTCCCGCGGGGCCCCGGCAGGCGGCCCCGGCAGGCGACGACGCCCATTCACGACCTAGCCCAACCAACACCGTCAGCCGCCGGCCGTACCTGCACCGACGGCATGAGCGGCAGGAAGCCGGCGCCCGTGGGGAAGAGGCCGTGTGGGTGGAAACCCAGCACGTAGCGCCGCGGCTGCGCAGGGGCCGGCGCCGGCGCCGGCGCCTCGCCCTCCATCTGCCCGCTCAGATCCTCCTCCGCATGCCTCTGGTGCCGCTGCGCCGCCTCCCCGGCCGCGCCGCCGGAGCCGTGGCCGCCGTGGCCGCCGTGGCCGCCGTGGCCGCGGACAGTCGGATGCGTGTCGTGGTGGCGCCGGCGGTGGTGGTGCTGCCGCTGCCGCCGCAGCGCCGCCTCGGCGGCCTCGTCCGCTGTGCCCGGGAAGTCGCGCACCACCTGCAAGCGGGAATGCCGGGGTCTCAGTGGTCAAGAATGGAGCAGCACAGCTGGCTGCGCGTTGGAGGCGGATGCTACCGGCTTGCTGACACCTTACAGTGTCAAGAGCGCGGCGGGGTTGCGGGTGCCGTGCACAGCACAAGTAGCCAGCTCTACGCGGCCTGGCTATGCTGCCATCCCACATGCCACTGCTCAGGAGGAAAGCCCAACCTGCAGATGGCCGGCCCAAAAGGCCAGGCTGCCCTCCACCTCGCGAGTGAACCAGGCGCACAGCCACGGCCAGCGGCGGCAGCCTGCGGGGGCAGAGTCAGGCAGCTGGGGTGCGTTAAGCCCTGGCTCGGGTACGTGCATGCTTGCTTCACTGATACACTGACATCGCGCCCTGCGCTCCCGCCAAAGGAGGCCGGCGCCAAGCTGTGAGGCGAGGCCCTTGGCGCGCAGCTCGGCCTGCGCTGGGCCGCAAAGCGCGCTTGCACGTCGCCGTGCAGGATAGCGTTTGTTGTTCCGTCCCGCGTCCCACCAGCCGTTTGCGTGCCCTGACAATCAACGCCCTGCTGCGAAAGCTGCAGCCCTGAGACCCCGCCAGATGCAGCTTGCTGCCGCAGGGATGGCATCACCCGCCAGCCGCCCCGACCCACCCGTGTGCGCCGGGTTGCCGCGCAGCGTTATGGCAAAGTACGGCAGCACCACAGCCGCCACCGCGGCGGCGGCGGCGCGCGGCGGCAGCAGCACGAAGGTGGCGGCCACTGCTGCCAGGCTGAGGTGCAGCGCCAGGTACATGAGGACCACGGGCATGACCAGGCCTGGGGTGGGTTGGGTGCGGCGCGGGAGGAGCGGGGTCAGCGAGGACCTGCATGTGGCCGGCATGGCCGGCCCCCGGTGTGAGCGACCAGGAGTTGGCGGAGAGGACGGCAGGGCGGCAGGGCGAGGGGGCAAGGAGCAGCGGAGGGAGCGATTGCAGTGTGGGGTGCGGACTGCGCGCTGGCGAGAGCCGCCTAGCGAGGCGCACGAGGTGTGGATTTGGGGTATTGCAGAGCAGGCGAGCAGGTGGCAGGGGCACGATGAGGCGGCATGCGGGCCGCTGCTCTGCACTACCTTCCATTGCGGGCCGCTGCCGCAGCCGCCGGCGTGGCGGCGGGGCCCCAGCACCCCCAGCATCCCTCCCCGCGACCCACCTGCTGCACGCTCCAGCACCGCGCGCGGGTGGCTGAGCACCGGCCCCAGCAGCGACCTGGCGCGGTGGCCGTGCTTGAAGGTGAGCACGGACACGCCCAGAAACTGGCGGCGGAAGGGTGGGGGCGCCGGGGCTAGGGCTCAGTCGGGCTGGCTGGAGATGCGGCATGCGAGGGCGTCAGCCCCGCCGTCGCGAGCATGCAACACGCAGCGCATGAAGCGTGCGCGAAGCACGCGCGTAAAGTACAACGTGTACGGCCACTGCGTACGGACACACGGGCACGAGCACACGCCTTTGCGGCGGCGGCCACCCACCAGCCGCGCGCCCATCATGAGCTAGTACGCCAGTGCATACATGATGCATACGAGTGTATGATTGTATGCACAGCATGCACCACCGAACATCCATGCGGCAGCGGTCACCCACCAGCTGCGCGCCCATCATGAGCGCCCCCGCCGCCAGCGCCCAGCACCTCAGGCAGTAGCCCACCCCCGCAACCAGCTGCTTGGCCAGCAGCAGCACCGCCACCACGCTGGCGCTGAACAGCGTCCAGCCCACCGCCTGGGGGAGGATGCAGGGGCGGCAGGGGCGGCGGCAGGGGAGTGGGGGACAAGGGGACAAGCGCTCGACAGCAGCAAAATGGCAAGTAAGGTTGGGGCGCGAAGGCTGGGCAGCAGGCCCCCGCCACGGCTCCCAGTGAGCCGTCCCGCCCGGCCGCTTAGACCACAGGCTTAAAAAGCTAGACAAGTATGGTATTGCTATATTTAGTGTAGTAGTGTAGTCGAATGTCAGCCACGGGCTGGCCGCACCTGCGTCGCCACAAACACGGAGCCCCCGCGGAAGGGCTGGAAGAAGCGCCACGTGGGCCCCTCGATGTCCGCCTCGCCGTCGTCGCCCTCCTCCGGCGCGCAGCCCTGCTGCCCGCCCTCGCCGCCGCCCTCGCCGCCGGCCTCGGCCGCCGCCGGGCCGCCGGCGCCGCCCGCCGAGGAACGCGCGCGCGGGCTGCGCGCGCCGCCGCTGCTGCTGACGCGCAGCACGGCGGCGCGCGCGCTGCGGGCCCCGGCGCCCGCCACGTAGCGCAGGTGTCCGCCTAGGCCGTGTGTGCTGCTGGCGCCGATGAAGACGCAGGAGAGCGCGAGGCAGCAGTACAGCACCCTGCGTCGGCGAGGCGCGGCGGCACGTGCCGTTCGTAGCGGGGCGCTAGACGGAGTCCAGACCTCTGCTCCAACCCGTCGGGCCGACCTCTGCCCCAGACCGGACTGACCCTCCGGTTGTGTCGAGCGGGGCACGCTGCGGCTACGCCAGTCCCCCCAGGACGCTCTCACCCTCGGCTAACCCACGCAGCGTGGCCAATAGGCCAGGGCACTAGCACCGCTGCGCGCGCACCGAGACCCGCGCCTCTGTGCGCGGTTGTGGTTGCGGTCTGGCGTGCGCGGTGGCGGCTGCGGCCTGTATGCGACACGCCAGCGCTGGAGCCAGGGCCCCAAATAATGACCTCGCCATACCCCGGCCCAAACCCGACATAAGCGCTGTAGGGCATGCTACGCCCGCCCCGGGCTGCAGCGTGCGTGACTCGCCGCGGCCCTATCCACGCCGCGGCCCGCCGTTGCCGAGACCCCTGCCTCCGTGGTCGCTGTGCCCCGCGGCCCAAACGACAGCCCTTTGGGCGGAGCGCAGGCCCCAGCTCCACCTGCACGGCCGGGCGGGCTCGCGCTTACCCCACCGATGCCGGCCAGTGCGCCCCCCGCTTCCTGTGCGTGTCCCCAATGGGGCTCCAAAGCCCCCACGTACCTGGAGGCTGTGTCCGGCTGTATCGGGGTTTCCACTTTGACGGCTCCCAAAACCCCACGGACGCTCAGAGCAGGGCCCCACTCACTGGATACGTACCGCCCTCCGGGCGGCCACCCGGCACCAGCCGTACTTACCTGCGCCCCAGGCCCCCCCCGCCGGAGGCTGTGTCGGTCATGTGCTCCAGCGCCAGGACCAACAGGGAGGCTGGTACCGCACGGTGATACCCCGACATCTTAGACGCCGCCCTAGCACCCTTTGCTAGGCTGAATGGCTGCAGCCCCCCACCCCCACCACACGCACCTGGAGGCTGTGTCCGGCATGTGCTCCAGCGCCAGCAGCAGCACGCAGCCGGTGAGCGCCAGCGCCATGCCCATGAGGCACACCAGCAGCGAGGCCAGCGGGGGCGCCAGCAGCTGGGAGGAGGAGGCGGGGGTGGGGCGCGAGACGGGGTGGGTCGGGTCGGGTGAGGTTGGGGAGGCGCCAGGGCGTTGAGGGAAGCGGGGAAGCGTGTGACGGCATGTGGGTCGGGCGGGCGTGTGCGGGGGTGCCGCTGGGCGCGGCTTTCATCGCGCTCTGGCTGCTGGCAGGCAGGGGGCGAGCGCAGCGCCAGCGTGCCGTGCACGAGATTGCCACTGGGAAGTCGATGCATGCCGGCGGGTTATGGCGACTGCGCAGGGGAGGCGGGTGCTAGGCAGGTCGGCCACGGCGCCGCCGCGGCCCGCACCTGGCGCTGCGGCTGCGGCCGCGGGGCGTGCCCTCCGCCGTGGGCAGGGCCGGAAGGTGCCGTGTGCGCTGCGCCGCCGTGACGACGGGGCGGGTGCTTTCCGTTCCTGGCGGCGGCACGCAGCCGGGTGCCGCCCTCAAACACCAGCAGGGCCTTGAGCAGGAACAGCTCGCCCCACAGGCTGGACACGGCGGCGGCGCCGGACGCGGCGTCGACGTGCGTCGCCGGGATGAGCGGCCACCCCGGCCGGCGCAGGCCGAGGCGCAGCAGGTGCAGCAGGCGCCTCGCGGCGGCAGCTGGGCTCCATGGGGAGCTTGCGTCGGCGTCGGAGCTGCTGCCTGGTGGCGCCAGCGGCAGCGAGGCGCACACGCACAGCGCTAGCGCGGCGGACACGAGCCACCAGGCCTGCGGTGGCGAGGCAGCGGTCAGGCCCGATAGGGTCGGGGAAAGGGTGCATCTGGTCGCAGGGGCTGCGGGGCAGCGCACGGACGAAGGTGGATGGCGCAGTTGGCCGCCCCCCGCCCCTGCCCGGCCCCCGGCCCCGGGCCTCGGGCCCCGGGCCCCGGCCCCCGCCGTTGGGCCGACTTGCCCCTCTTCGCCAGGTCCGAGACGCGAGAGATACCCGAGGCCTAAGCGGTGCGCATCGTGACGCACCCACGCCAAGCTCTGAAAGACAGCATGTCGCCTGCCTCCTCCGAGGGGAAAGCGAACGATGTCGGCGATGAACCCACGCAGATTCCCTGTCCCCAGCTTGGGCCCGTGGCGAGCGGCGTGCCACGTGTATGTGCATAAGAAAGCAGCTGAAAAGGCTGCAGATACGGGAAGGGCGGCCTCGGTGCAGCCAGTGACGATGCCGGACAGCAAACCCTCAAGCATAGCGATCATTGCGGCAGGTAGGTGCTCAAGTTGTGTACATGCCTATGTGGCGACATCGGTAGGCTGTGTGTGGACTGGGGTAGCCTGGCCCTCCCTTGCTGCCCGCGTTCTTTCCCCTGAATTGCGCGCGACGGTTCCAATTCTCCAGCCCAGTCGCCAAACACCCCCAAGGCCCCACACACAATTGCGCATACTGAACTTGAACTTGCTACCCAACGATGCTGTAAAGGTCACACTCTTGCGCAGCGACCAAACGCACAAGCCGACTCATTCGCCGACGTCGGAACCCACGATAACAGCAACCTAAGCCATGGACGCGCTGTCCGTGGTCGTCTTGCTAGGCCCAGATTGGTGCGTGGCGTTTACGAGCTGCTGCACGCCATCGAAGGCATCGGTTGCAAACCTCTCTTTGCCGGCCCGCATTGCAGGCTAGACACGGGGCTGCAGTGCAGGAAATTGAAGACAAAATACGATTGGGCACATCTCCCGGTCGGCGAACTCATCCGCGCTGAGGTCGCTTCAGGCTCTGACCTGGTGCGGTGTTCTCACATTACTTCACATGGCCCCGCTTACGGCACCTACATGCCGATCGCGCAACCGGCTGGCCGGCCGTTGCGGGTACTCACCGCCGCATGTCCGCGGCACCGCTAGTAACGCCCCCTGCTCCTGCTCCCGTCTTCCCCCTCGCGTGGCTCCAACAGGGCCAGCAGATTGACGACATCCAAAAGGCCGACGAGCCACTGCCCTCGGAGCTCGTTCTGGGTACGTGCCGCGTGTCAGACTCAGCAGCCCCTCGCAAGCGCCGCCGGGGGCATCCAGAGGGGCGGTGACAAGGGCTGGAGCCGCGCAACAGCACAGCTTCTAGTCACCATGACACATGCTGCTGCTCCCTGCATCAAACCACAGCCGTGCTTGCCGACGCCATTGCCAATGCCGGCGGAACCAAGTTCATTCTCGACGAGATGCCCCGTTCAGTGGACCTCATCCGCGAATTCCAGGAGCAGGTGAGGCCGCCGGCCGCCGCCCTCAAACACCAGGCCCTCACGCGCTGCCAGCCACACTTCTCCAACAGCTCACACGACTCGTCCAGACTGTCACTCTCCCCGGCCCCCACCAGCAGTCTACTGCAACGCGCCACCCCACCCCGTGACCACACCCCAACCCCGCTCCCGCCCCCTTCCCTTCCTAACCCCCACACCCTCTGCCACCACCCCAGATCAAGCCCTTTGACCGCATCTTTGCGGTCGTTGCGGACTCCGACGAGGGCCAGGTGGTCCTACTGGAGCAGTTGGCTGCGGCCGACATCGGCGTGTCGCTGGTGGCGGCCGCGGAGGGCGAGGAGGACGCGGTGTACGAGGCGCTGGCCAACGCCATGGACGACGTGGACGCCGAGGGTGGGTACTGCGACCATGGCCGGGCAAGGAGCCTGCGCCCTGTGGTCGTGGATGCCCTGTGTGGCTTAGGGCAGGGGCCGGGCGCGGGGGCCAGACACGCGCTCGGAGGCTGCGCTGCGATGCGGGCGCCAATGTGTGCCGCTGGGCTTGGGCGGTCCGCGGGGTGCGGGCGCGGGCGTAACGGCCACTGCGTCCCTAGGCCCTGGGCTGGCGGCCCTCATGCACGCGCCGAGGGCCGACCCCTGCCGCGCTCCTCCGTAACCCCACTTCCCGGCCCCCGGCCCCCGGCCCGCAGCCACGGACAAGGCTGCTGCCGCGAGCGGCGGTGTCGTTCCCAGCCCGGACCCAGCCGCGCCGGGTCCCGCGCTGGACGATGCCGATGAGGAGGAGGAGGACGAGTCGCTGGTGATGTTTGTGCTGGGCGCGCCCGGCAGCGGCAAGGGCACGCAGTGCTCGCTGCTGCGGCAGCGCTACGGCTGGACCCACCTCAGCACGGGCGAGATGCTGCGGGCGGAGGTGGCCAAGGGCAGCGAGCTGGGGCAGCAGGTGGGTGGTTAGGCAAGGGTGTGGTCAGACCCAGGCAAGGCGCGGACGAGACTGGCGGGTCCGAGGACAGCGGGAGAGGGACAGCGGGGGGACAGCGCTCGTGGCCCTTGACCCCTCAATTGACCCGTGTCCCCAACCGCCGCTGGCGCCCCAGGCCGCAGAGGTCATGGCCGCCGGCGAGATGGTGCCCTCGGAATTGGTGCTGTCGCTGCTGGAGGCGGCCATCGCAGCCACGCCGCGCGAGCGCCGGCGCTTCCTCATCGACGGCTTCCCGCGCACCGCCGACCAAGTCCAGGTGGGGGCGGGAGGCCAGTGGGGTGCAAGCAGTGGGAAAGAATCGGGGCGTGCTGCCAGATGGTAACGCACACGCGGATGCCGAGTCGTCGCAAGCTCGCTAGCGCACCGTGAACCAGCCCGCTGCTCGGGCGCCGCAGGCGTACCCCGACGGGACTGTCCAGCAACAGCTGCTGTCTGGCTGTTTGCTGCCATCGCGCAGCAGCGGCATGCACACCAGACACCACCCTCCCACACTCATGCGTGTTAGTAATTAGTCATCAACAAACACACACCCCACCGGCCCGCGGCCCCCTGCAGGAGTTCGAGGCGCGCATCAAGCCCTGCGACGGCGTGCTGGTGTTCACGGTGCCCGAGGAGGTGGCGGTGCAGCGGCTGCTGGGCCGCGCAGCCACCTCGGGACGCGCGGATGACAACGAGGAGACCATCCGGCAGCGCATGGCGGTGTACGCGGCGGAGAGCGCGCCCGTGATCGAGCTGCTGCGCGAGCAGGTGCGCTGGGCCGGGGTGGGCGCGGTCGCGGCGGTGGGAGGTGATCAAGGGCAGGGCGCTTGAGCTGGCTAGGGCGCGGAGGTGCGGCGGCCCGGGCCCCATGCGAAGGAATGGTTGGGCTGCTGCAGCCCTGACGGCAAGATGGGGCGTTGCTACGGTACATCAAGCCTGAACAGCTGTGCCCAGCGCTGGTCAAGACATAGCCAGCGCCCCTGGGTTCGTGCTGGTTGGCAGCACGAGCGCGGCTATGCGCCTTACAAGGCCCCTCAGCGCCCATTCCATGTCTGTGCGCACTGCTGTTTGGCGACACCCGCTCCTCGCCCGCCCGCTGCCGCCCGCAGGACGCCAATGTGGTGGAGATCGACGCCGCGGGCGACCCCGAGGAGGTGTTTGCGGATGCGGCTAAGTTCATTGAGATGTTTGGGCCGCCGCTGGACGAGGCGGGGGACGGGGCCGAGGGCGAGCAGCCCGCTGAGCAGCAGGCGGAGCCGGAGCCGGAGCCGGAGCCGGAGGCGGAGGCAGAGGCGCAGGGCGAGCAGCAGCCGGAGGGGGAGGCGGCAGCGGAGGCAGAGGCCGAGGCGGGAGCAGAGGGCGAGCAGCTGGCGGAGGCAGAGGCTGAGGCTGCCGCGGAGGGCGAGCAACCGGCCGAGGCGGACGCGGCCGCTGCCCAGGCGGCGGCGGAGGAGTACACGGAGGAGCAGCTGGCGGCGGCGCTGATGATCCAAGCGGCGGGCCGCGGGTACCTGGATCGGAAGAAGGTTGCTGCGATGAAGGCGGCGAAGCAGACGGAGCAGGTGGGCGATGAGGCAGGGGAGGAGCAGGTTGCGGCGGAGGGTGAGGGCGACGCCGCAGCTGCCGCTGAGGCGGCGGAGGAGTACACGGAGGAGCAGCTGGCGGCGGCGCTGAAGATCCAAGCCGCCAGCCGGGGGTACCTGGACCGCAAACGGGCCAAGCAGCTACGGGCGGAGCGGCAATCGGCGGCGCCCATCGCTGAAGCAGTTGCTGAGGCGGACGCCGGGGCTGGCATCGAGGGCGAGGCGGACGCCGCCGCTGCCGCTGAGGCGGCGGAGGAGTACACGGAGGAGCAGCTGGCGGCGGCGCTGAAGATCCAGGCTGCGGGGCGAGGGTACCTGGACCGCAAACGGGCCAACCAGCTGCGTGCGGAGCGCGAGGGCGCGGCCCCTGCGGCTGGCGAGCCGGCGGAGGCGGACGGCGCTGCTGAGGCAGAGGCTGTGGGAGAAGCCGGGGCCGAGGTGGACGCGGACGCGGCGGCTGCCGAGGAGGCGGCGAAGGAGTTTACGGAGGAGCAGCTGGCGGCGGCGATAAAGATCCAGGCGGCGGGCCGCGGCTACATTGAGCGCAAGAAGGCGGCGGCGGCCAAGGCGGAGATGGACAAGGAGCAGGCGGGCGACGGGGAAGGCGAGGAGCAGGCGGCGGCCGAGGGCGAGGGCGACGACGCGGCGGCGCTCGAGGCGCGCGCCCTGGAGCAGGTGAGAGAGCTTCCCCGTTCTGCCGTCCTGATGCGGGGTGGCCGAGCTTGCTGGTGCCGTGACGGACTGTGACCGGCGCTGTGACCGGATGTGCTGCGCCTACGTTGCCGCAAGCTAGCGCCCCTGGCTGCCCGTCTCGTGCTGACCGCCCCCACTGCTCTGCTGCCATCTCCCGCGACTTTCAGGTGGAGGCCATCCGCGGCATGCTGGTGATCTGCGGACCCAGCGGCGTGGGCAAGGGCACCGTGATCGGTCGCCTCATGGCCGAGCACCCCGACCGGTTCGGGTGAGTGGCCGGCACGGGGCGGGCCCTGTGGGGCCGAGGCTGTTGCCGCTGGCTGCGACCGGCCATGCTTGTTCTATGCCTGTGCCCCCAAGCGAGGACCTAGGGTGGGATGGGGATATGCGGTTGGGAGAAAGCTCTCGGGGCTTGAAATGGGCGGTACTGCCGCGCAATGCGCATGCCCTGACGCTCTGCGTCCGCTCCCCTGGCCCCGCCCTTGGCTCGGCCGCTCAGCTTCTCCGTCTCGCACACGACGCGCGGCCCACGACCGGGCGAGGTGGACGGCGTGCACTACCACTTCACGAGCCGGGACGTCATGGAGCGTGAGGTGGCGGCGGGGCTGTTCCTGGAGCACGCCGACGTGCACAGCAACATGTACGGCACCAGCCTGGCAGCCGTGGCGGCGGTGGGCGCCGCCGGCAAGATCGCGGTGCTGGACATCGACGTGCAGGTGCGGCGGAGCTGGGCTGGGTGTGGCCGGTCCGGGCCGCGAGTTGTGGCCGCGCCAGGCTCTGCCATGCATAAGTGCTCCTTGGTGGGTCCTGGGCTGGTCTGCAAGCCCTGGCCCCACCCCTCCAGGACTGCACAAGTCACATAGGTTTGGTCCTAGATAGAAGCCCAACCCACATCCCTGTGGGACCGCACGTGCAGGGCGCGGCCAAGATCAAGGCCTCCCGGGCCTCCGCCAAGGCGCGCTACATCTTCATCGACCCGCCGTCCTTGGAGGTGCGCGCACGAGTGGGGCCGACCCCGCACGCCCCTGTGCAGAGGCGTGCATCGCGGCCTAGCGCCCCAGCCCTACATGTCCTCCTAAGCCCCGGCCTGCGTGCATGTCTGCGCGACGTGCTGCTGCTGTTACCCCACACGCACGCACGCCGCGTCACATGGCGCCTCCGTCCGGCCCACCTCCCCTCGCCTCTGCAACGCCCTCAACCGCCTGCCCGCCGCCTCCCCGGCCGCAGGAGCTCGAGGTGCGCCTGCGCGGCCGCGGCACCGAGACGGAGGACAAGATCCAGCTGCGCCTGGCCAACGCGACAGCTGAGATCGAGCGGTCGCGGGAGCCCGGCTTCTTCAACACGCGCATCGTGAACGACGACCTGGATGTGGCCTACCACATGCTCAAGGAGTCCATCGAGGCCATGCTGCCCGGCACCTTCACGCCCGAGGAGCTGCGCCCCGTCTCGCCCGGCGTCGCCGCCGAGGAGCAGGCGGAGGAGCAGGCGGAGGAGCAGGCGGAGGCCGAGGGCGAGCAGGCCGAGGGCGAGCAGGCTGGGGAGGAGCAGGCTGGGGAGGAGCAGGCCGAGGGCGAGCAGGCCGAGGGCGAGCAGGCTGAGGGCGAGCAGGCCGAGGGCGAGCAGGCTGGGGAGGAGCAGGAGGAGCAGGAGCGGCCGGCGTCGCAGCCGGCGGCAGCTGAGGAGGAGCGGCCTGCGTCGGCGCGGCCGCCGTCTCAGCCAGCGTCACGGCCGGCCTCGAGCGCGCGGCCACCCTCGCAGCCGCCGGCTGCGGCGGAGCGGCAGGCGTCGACCGTGGGGCGGCAGCCGTCGGTAGTGGAGCGGCAAGCGTCGACGGCCAGGCCGCCCTCGCAGCCGCCCGTGGTAGTTGAGCGGCAACCATCAACCGTCGAGCGCCAGCCATCAACCGTCGAGCGCCAACCCTCGACCGTCGAGCGCCAGCCGTCGGCCGTGGAGCGCCAATCTTCTGTTGCCCGACCCCCCGCACAACCGCCAGTCGAGCACCAGCCCTCTACGGCACGCCCGCCGTCGCAGCCCGCGGCGCCGCGCCCGCCGTCCGTTGCGGCTCGCCCGCCCTCTGTCTCCGCGCGCCCGCCCTCCGTCACCGCGCGCCCGCCTGCAGAGCCCGCCGCTCCCCCCCCGCCGCCGCCGCCGCCGCCGCACTCCTACGTGCCGCCCGTCACGCCGCCGGCGGCCACGGCCGTCGCTTCCCGTGCGCCCGGCGTGAGCGCGGCGTACGGCGGCGTGTCGGACCTGCCCGTACGGCAGTACATGGACCGTACGGTGGTGCCGGTGCTCCGTGACGCGCTGCGCTCGCTCAACGAGCTGCGGCCCGAGGACCCGCTGCAGTACCTGTCGCAGTACCTGCTGGACGCGCGAGCCAACGGAGGGCGGCACCCGCAGGCGCGGGCGGCGCCGGCAGGCGGCAAGCCCCTGTTCTGAATGATCACCAGGGCATCCCTGGTCTGCTGTGTCCCGTCGTCTCGAGGTTGAAGCAGGGCTGCTGCGATGCCTTGCTAGCGTCAGCTGCGTGGCGGCGGGGGTAACGGCAAGCTCATGTTGCGAGGGCTGAGTTGAGGAGGCGGGCGGGTGCATTGTAGGGTCGGGTGGAGGGGTTCACTGCTGTTTGGGCTCTGCTGGATAGCGTCCGCGGCTCTTGGGTGTCGCAGGCCACACACAGACGCACCCCTGAGCTCTGGCTAATACGCTAATCCCTTGTACAATGGCTTGTTGTCATGTGGCGAGGTTGCTGTTCACGGCGGCAGGATGCCGCCTGGGCCAGCTTGCGTGGGTGTGGGAGGGGCGAGGGAGGGTGACAGTGAGGTGCCGTGCAGGGACACCAGAGTAATGGGGTGGAATGTATGAGGAAGGGGGGCTGCATATCACGCAGTCAGCTGGACCGGACCTCGGATGGATCATGGAAGGCGCGGCGCAAGGCGCCGACGGCAGCTGCTGCAGCACTGCTTGTTGGCCCCTGGTCGACATCGCTCTACGGCCCGGGTGCGGTGTGGGCATCTATCAGCAGACTGTGCAGCTGTGGCCGCGTGATGTACTATGGTGCTAGTCCTTTGTCGACGGGCGCGGGACGGCAAGCTGCCCCAGCTTGCTGTAGCCCACGGCCAGGGGGTGGCCCTTGGCCGGGGCTGCGGCCCGGCACCATGGTTATAGCTGCTGCCCTGGTGCGGGCGGGCATGCCGTCCATTGTATGCACTGAATGCCTGCGCTGATCGGAGTGAGGTTGGCGTGGCAAGCGGTGCGGCAGGGGGCTGAGTGGCGGTGGGTGTGCATCTTGATGAAGCGCGTGCGTGCTGCCGCTGTAATGCTTCGGTGACGCTTGGCCGCCCACCAGATTACTCCGTTATAGCCGTATAGCGCCGTATAGAGCCCTATAGCGCATGCAGATGAGTACGTGCCCGGCCACGAGTTCTCCTGTGAGCAAGGGTGGTATCGCGAGGTGGTCGATTTCGATTGGCTGCACTCCGATCGGGTGAGAGGCCGGCGCGCTGGTGCCGTGTGGCTGAATGGCGATATTGCGGAGGAGGAGCTGATGGCGGCCCTGGCGGCCATGCGCAACAACAAATCTGCTGGCCTTGAGCGGGTACCTGCCGAGTACTACCGCCTTGCGGTTAGGGAGGCACGGGTGTGGGGTGTGGGTGGGGATAGGCCAGGGATCCGGTGCGTGCGTGTGTACGTGGTGGCGCCCGTCCTAACCAAGTTGTTGAATAGAGTGTTTAATGGGGATTACCCCGCGTCCTTCTGCGTTAGCACGCTAGCGCCCGTGCACAAGAAGGGTGATGTCCTGGTGTGTGATAAATATAGGGGTATAGCCGTGGGCGGCCCGATGGCGAAGCTCTACGCAGCGGTCCTTGCGCGGCGCTTGGA
>BDDC01001871.1:0-13390 GCA_001662425.1 Chlamydomonas sphaeroides | reverse complement strand
GCAGGTGGTCCTAGACCCTGGACGCCCCGCCCCCTTAATTCACCCTAGGCGGCCCCGCCCCAGGGTACATATTTCTATTTCTATTTCCACGTGGCCGCCGTGGTGCCAGAGCGACCATGGGCAGCGGGGCAGCGGCGGGGCTCCAGCAGGGGGGGCCGCTGGAGGTGTCGGCGCTGCAACACCATTGGGTCGCTCTCACAGCTGGCCAACCTCTGCTCCACCAGCGCCGTACACCTACCCCGCCCTCCTGGCCATGCCCGAGTACGGAAAGGAGGCCCGCGCCGCGCAGCGCACGGCGCAGCGGCATGCTGGGTGTGTTGATGTTGCTCGTGCACGGAGGCCCGGGCGACGGCGGAAGGAGCGAGAAGAGGCTGCCGGGCCCGGCGCGCGCTTGGGCGGCGCGCCCACCGCGCGGCTGCCGCCGGTGGGTCTATCTGTTGCGGGGCAGGGCACCTGCGGGGCTGTGCGCTCCAGAGCTGCTTGCATCTAGCCTAGTGGAGGAGCTGCGGCACACCATATATAGATAGAGCTGCAGCGCTGTCGACACCACGCCGCGACAGGCGCCGCACGGACTTTAGTGCCGACCGCCCCATGGCATGGCATTGCACACCCGTTGCCGCCGCACTCCCTCACCCACCCACGCATACGGTACCTCGCTCACTACCTCCACAGCCGCATCCCGCAGCGCTCGCACGCAGCTCGTATGGCGCACGCTCGCTCGGCGCCCACACCGCCAGCCTAGCGCCGGGCGGTCCTCGCGTCGCCGCCGCTTCCTCGCAGCCACCAAGCAGCAGCTGCTCGCGAGGCTGCTCGCGATGCCGGCCACGCGGCTCGCGGGGCAGGCGCCGAGCGCTCGAGTCGCGGCCACCGCTCGCTGCGCATCGCCGCGCCTCACCGCGGCTGCTCCGCGCTGCTGTGCAGCAGCAGCAGCCCGCATCGCCTCAGCCCGGTGCCCGGCGCCATGCGCAGCAGCTGGCAAGGTGGGGTTGATTATTATGCCGAGCCGCCGGGCCCCTACGCCGATCGATGCAGCGCTGCGTTGCTGCGAGCCAACTCTACTTACAAAGTGCTTTGCTGCTGTCGCTGTTTCATGTTGCGCGCAGGCTGCGTCCCTCGCGCGAGCCTCGCTGCCTCGGGCTCACAACGCCTCGGGCTGCGACCCGGCGGACCTTCTCAGCGAGCGTCTGCGCGCCGGTCCGTGTTACGCCGTCGCCTTGGCTCGGCGCCCCCGCGTGTTTGCTTCTCGCGTCGGCGTCGCTCGCTCGCGCGCCCGTGTCGCCCGCTTGCGCGCAGCCGCCGGCGGCCCTGGCCCTGCAGCAGGCGGCGGCGGCCCGCCGGAGCGTGGAGGCCCGGCGCCGGCGCCGCTCGGCTGCAGCAGCAGTGGTGGCGGCGGCGTGCCACCGCCGGACGCGGCAGGCTCTGCGGTCCCCGACCTGCCTGAGCGTGGAGGCCCCCACTCGGCGCCGCCCGGCGCCGGCGATGGGCAGCCTGCAGCAGGCACGGCGGCCACCGGCGACCCGCCGGATCTGGCAGGCCCCCGGACGACGCTGCCCTTCCGCAGCGGCAGCCGCGAGCAGGGTCCGGCAGCGGGCGGCCGGCCGCTCGGCGGCGGCGCTAGCGGTGCACTGCTGCCACCGCCGCCGCGCGCCGGAGACGCGGACGCCGCCGCCGCCGCCACCACACCGGCGCCCCAGCGGTCGGGCGCTGGCGGCGGCCCTGGCCCCTCAGCGTTGGGGCCTGCTGCCAACACGCGTTCCGGCGGCGGCACTGGGCACGGCCGTGCGTTCGCTGACACCCGCGGCAGAGGCGGCAGAGGCCGAGGCCGAGGGGGCGGCGGCGGCGGCGGCTCGGCGGCAGGCAACAGCAGCGGCGGCGGCTGGCCTGCCGCCGCCGCCGCGCCGGCCTGGCGGCCCGACGACGCCACGCTGCAGCTGCTCGTCTCCGATGCGCGCGGCCCCGACGGCAACGCCGCCGCCGCCTTCGTCGGCACGCCCGCCCTGGCGCGCTTCTACGCGCCCGCGGCGCAGGCGCTGGCGGCTGGGCGCTGCGCCGCCGGGCTCGGCACCACGGTCAAGGTGGTGCTGCTAGGCCTGCCGGAGCAGCTCAAGGCGCCGCGGGCGTACACGCTGCAGCTCACGCAGCCGCAGCCCGGGGTGCTCAGCCTGACGCACGCCGCCGAGTGCGCCTACTTTATGGGCCTCGGCCATGGCGCGTTGGTGCGGCTGGCGTGGAACGAGCGCCGCGGCGGCGTGATGGCAAACGTGCTGGCGCACGGCGGCAAACGCGTGCACTGGCGCCCGCCGCGTGTTGGGGCTGCTGCTGGGGAGGCCGGGACGCCGCCGCCGTCGAGAGGTACGGCGGACGTGCCGGGGGTAAAGCTAAACGTCAAAATCGCGTGTTTTTCCGTGCGTGCCAGAAGCCCGGGATGTTAGCACCGTTCGTTCCCGTCCAGGTGCGGAGGAGGGACTGACGCAGCGGCGGCGCGTGCTGCCGGGCGCCGGCGAAGCGGCGGTGGCGGCGGCGGCAGAGCCCGCGGGCGGCGAGGCCGCGCAGGCGGACGGCAGCAGCCAGGCGGCGGACGAGGTGCCCGGACCAGCGGCTGCTGCCGTAACGCAGCAGGCGCTGGCGGATGTCGTGCCGGACAGCTGCGAGCCCAGCGCCCGTGCGGCGCTGCCGCCGTGGCCAGACGCGCTGGCGCAGCAGCCAGCAGCCAGCGCCGACGACTGCTCTCTCACGGCGCGCAAGTACGGGCGGTGGGGCTGGCGTCTCGTCGGCTCGGGGGCGCTGCGGCGCTGCTTCGCCACGGAAGCACAGCTGCTTGAGGCGTCGTCGGGACGGAGGGGCCGCACCTGCATGCGGCTGCTAGTGACGCCGCCAGGCGGGGGCCAGGCGCGCGCCGTCGATGTGACGCTGGCGTACACCGGCACCGGCTTCCTGCTCGGCGGCGGCGCTGCGGAGGTTGTGAAGGCCCTGCGGCTGCGCGACGGTGACGCACTTCTCCTGTCAAAACCAGGGCAGGACGGCGCCGTGCACGCTGCTCCGCCGGCCGCGGCACCTCCGGCGGCGGCCCCCAGCGACGACGACCTGGCGGCCGCGGCCGCACCCAGCGGCATCCTCACCGTGTACCACACCAGGACGCACTGCCGCCTCACAGGCTCGCCGGCTCTGCGGCGGTGCTTTCCCCAGGAGGCGCAGCGGCTGGTGGTGGCGCGCCGGGCCGGCAGCGCCCGCGTAACGCTGCTGGTTACGCCGCCCGGCGGTGCACCGCGGCCGCTGGAGCGGGACGCCACTCTGAGCTACGCCTGCAGCAGCAGCTTCCAGCTTGATCGCGCCAGGGAAATTGTGCAGGACTTGGGGCTTCGGCACGGTGGCAAGGTGGCCCTGTGGGTGCGGCCCGAGGACGGCGCGGTCCTCGCGGCTCTGCCCGCCGCCGCTCCTCCGGCGGCAGAGACGGCACTGGTTCCTGCCACACCCAGCCGCACATCCTCTGCTCAGCCGCCCAGTACTGTCGGGCTGTGGGCGGCTCCGGCCCTTCCCGCCCACACCGCCTCCCAGCCGCCGGCCGGCCCGCCGACCGCCGGGGAGGCAACCCAGGCGGGCACGCGATGGGGCCCAAGCGGCGCGGCCGTCGCCCAGCAGGTGCCAGTTGCCCGCAAGCTCAGCTCCCTCGGGGAGCTGCCGCCGACCTCAGCCGCGCTGGCGCGGGCTGCCCGGCCCGACGACCGCTCGCTCGTCGCGCGCAAGCACGGACGGTATGGCTGGCGGCTCGTCGGCTCGCGGGCGCTGCGGCGCTTCTTCCCCGACGCAGCGCAGCAGCTGGAGGCGGCAGGCCGTGCGGGAAGCACCCCCGTGCAGCTGCACGCGCGGCTGCCCGGCGCAACGCAGGCGGCGGTGCCGCTGCGCGCGATGCTGCGCTACAACAGCGGCAGCAGCTTCCAGCTGTCGGCCGCGGAGGTCGTGGAGGCCCTGCGGCTGTGTGACGGCGGCAAGATGCTTCTGTCGGTGCGGCCCGGGGACGGCGCCGTGACGGTTACGGCCGCCGCTGCCCCGCAGGTGGCAGCGCCGGCGCAGCCCACGGCCGGCAGCGCCGTCTCGGTGGCCGTGAACGCCGTGGCATCGCTGCCAGGCGACTCCAGCGGCACCCTCACAACGCGCCGCTACAAGTCTACCTTGCGCCTCGTCGGCTCACGGACGCTGATGCGCGTCTTCCCCAAGGAAGTGCAGCAGCTGCTTTCGCGCCACCGGGGCAGCAGCGCCCGCGTGCAGTTGATTGCGCAGCCGCCAGGCGGGGCTCAGGAGCTCCCAGTGCGCGCAACGCTCAGCCATGGCGGCAACAGCGGCTTTCGGCTCGTGGGCGTCAGCGAGGTTGTGGTGGCATTGGGGCTGCGGCAGGGCGACACGGTGGCGCTAACGGTGCGGCCCGAGGACGGCGCCGTAGTCGCGGCCGCTGCCAGCGCCGGCCCGGTGCTGGGCCCCAGCAGCGTGGTCGCTGCTTCCACCCCCCAGCAGGCGCTGGCGGTGGCTGGCGGCAGCCGTCAGAACAGCGCTTGCAAGGCCCAGCCGCGGGTCGGACAGGTAGCCGGGCGCGAGCACGGCATGCTTACCGCGCGCCGCATCGGGAGATGGATCTGGCGCTTCGTCGGATTGCCGGCTCTGCGGCGCTTCTTCGCGCGCGAAGTGCAGCAGCTTTTGGCGGCGCACCGGGCTGGCAGCACCCCCGTGGAGCTGGTCGTGGGTCCGCCATATGCGGCGCCGTCGCGGAAGCTCGGAGCCACGCTGCACTACAACGGCAACGGCAGCTTCAAGATAGAAACCGGTGCCGCGGTGGTCGCAGCAGCCCTGGGGCTGAAGGACGGCGACAAGGTGCTACTGTGGGTGCGCCCCGAGGACGGCGCCGTGATGGTTGCGGCCGCCGCCGCCTTGCAGCCGGCGGCGGAAGCACCGCCCTGGGCCGCCAGCGCTGGCCCGGTACCCGTGGCCGCGCCAAGCCCCAACACCGCGGCACCGCCGTCCGGCCCGGCTGCCGGCGGCGTTCTGACGGCGTATCATTGCAAAACCAGTGTCCGCCTGACAGGCTCGGGGACTCTGCGACGCGTCTTCGCGAACGCGGCGCAGCAGCTGACGGCGGCGGGCCGGGCCGGCAAGACCGGCGTGATTTTGCACCTGCAGCCGCCCGG
This sequence comes from Chlamydomonas sphaeroides, assembly GCA_001662425.1. Lineage (NCBI taxonomy): Eukaryota > Viridiplantae > Chlorophyta > Chlorophyceae > Chlamydomonadales > Chlamydomonadaceae > Chlamydomonas > Chlamydomonas sphaeroides. The sequence goes on along the minus strand of BDDC01001871.1, from coordinate 8,213 downwards.
CGCAGACGACGCGGCACGGCCGTTCGGCGCAACCCTGCACTTCGACAGCAGCAATTGCTTCGTGCTTACTGGCGGCGCCGCTAAGATCGCGGCGTCGCTGGGGCTTCGGCACGGCGGCAAGGTGGCCGTGTGGGTGCGGCCACAGGACGGCGCCGTCCTCGCTGCGCCCGCTACTGCTGATGTAGCACCCTTGGCGGCGGCTGACGCCGCTGCTGCCGCGCCCAGCCCCGGCATCGCAGCCGCGCCGCCAGCAGCCACGAGGGGCCCGCCGGCGGCCACTCCCTCGCCTTCCTGCGCCGTCTCTCAGCTGCTAGCCGGCACGCCGGCCGCCGCCGCGCCTACGGCATCAGGCCAGCCCGCAGCGGCGCCCCGTCTTGCTCCTGCCAGCGGCGCCAGCGGCGGCGGCCGGGCGGCGGCGTCGCTGGGTGCGCTGCACGCCTGCGTGCCGGCCGCCCTGGGCCTGCCGCCGCTGGCGCCGGGCGAGCTGCGGCTGTGTGGCCTCACTCTGGCGCCGGCGGTGGCGGCGGCGCTGCGCCGCGGCGCCGCCGAGTGGGCGGCCGCGGCGCCGGGCCCGCTGGCTTCGCTGCACCCCGCCACGGAACAGATGCGGGTGCTGCGCGGCGGCCGCGGCGTCGGCGTCGGCGTCGGCGGTGACAGCGACCGCGCGTTGTGTTGGATGGTAGCGGAACTGCTTGGTCTGGTGGCCGATGGCGATTGGGCGGCGCCGCTGCCCGAGGGTCCCATCGTCTCCTGGCTGGTGGTGTCGAGGCCGGCCGGCCATGGCGCAGAGCTCTTCGCCGGCCCGTCGGTGGGGCCTGGGTGGGGCTGCAGGGCCGTGGGACTGGTCTGCTGGCGCCCGCAACCTACCTCCGTAGGTGTCTGCCTAGCTGTCGTGGAGCGAGGGACTTGGCGCGTTGGCGGTTGCCCGGAGGGTTGTCGGGATGTTGGAACAGCGGCGGCCCAGCAGCGCACCTCTTGCTTGATATAGCCACGTCTCGCAGCTAGTCCAGCGTACACATAGCATGGGCGTCTGCTTTCCACGCTGGTTCTGACCCACATGCTGGCAGCCTGGCACTACAGTGAAAACCTCTGCTTTCTCTCGCCGCTGGACCGCCAACCGCAGGGCATGGCCTGCGGCGTGGCGCTGGGCGTGGCGGGCGGCTACGTACTGCCGCGCAGCCCCGAGGCCGAGGCCTTTGTCGCGACCGGCTGGCGGCACCTGGCGCCGCCGCAGCGGCGGGAGCTGCGGCGCCTGGTGGCGGCAAGCGGCGGCGGCGGCGGCGAGGAGGCGTCGTACGAGACGTCGGTGTGGCGGCTGCTGGCGGAGGCATGCGCCGCGCCCTTCCCGGCGGCCGTGGCCGGTGAGGACCCGACCGGACCGGTGGGCTGGGCGGGAGGGGCTGCGGCGGCGGGACCCAGCCGGCGCGCAACCAAAGCGCTGACGTGTGACGGGTGGGCTGGATGGGCTGCTTGGGCCGGTGCTGCTGGCCGGGCCTGGGGCCGGGCGCGTCTGAGGCTGGCTTCCGACCCAGGCGGTACGGGGCGGGTGGACCTGGTCCGAGTGCGTGCGGGGCTGGGGCTGCGGCTCACGGCCTCGGGGGGCTTTCTGGGCAAAGTAAAAGAATGCTCGGAGCGAGAGGTTGCTCCTCGGGCGGCCATCTGGCTGAGGAGCAACATCGGGGCCGGGGCGGGAGCGGACGACTCCGTCCAACGTCACGCGGAGCTCCACCCATGCCGCTCACGGACCTCCACCCCCGCCGCCCCCTTTCCTCGCCTCCACCATGGGCCCCTCCCCCAGGCCTGCCGCCGCTGGAGCTGCAGGCGCTGGGCTACGGCTCCGAGGCCTCGCTGCCGCTGCTATCGGCCGCCGCCGCCGCCGCTGCCGCCGGAGACAGCCGCGAGGCGCCCAACTGCGAGGTGGGCGGGTGGGGCCTGGGGCCGGCGCCAGGGGAGGGTACGGCTGTCGTTGTGGAGAGGAGAGGGCGAGGACGCGCCACACAGCAGTACGCCACGCGGCTCCGACCAGAGCGCGGGCGCCAGGGGAAGGCGTGCGTGGCTAGGCAGGCTGCGTAGCAGGCTGCGTCTAGCTAGCAGACGGCGTTCATTCGCCTGTGGCCCAGCCCCCGCCCGACCGACCGCGAGGCTGCTGCTGCGTCGCGTTGTGACGCAAGGCACCGAACGCGCCCAGAAGTCACTGAAGCAGAGGGGCCGTAGCAGCCTTGTCGCCGCCGTGCCCTGCCCCGTCCCGTCCCAGACAGAGCCAACCCTGACCTGCACCCCAACTAACCCCAACCCTAACCCCGTCACCTACCCCGCCCAATCCACGCACGCCCCCAACCCCGCAGCTGCTTCCCGTGTCGGTCCGTGGCTGGCCGCTGCCGGTGCTGGTGACGACCCGGCCGGTAAGTGGGGGCCCCAGGCGGTACCTAGCATGCTAACAACAGTTTTCCATAAGCCTGTTGGCCCCAAAGCTTAAACAGGATCCTGTACAGCAGGAGCCTAATCCTGGCCGCCGCCCGGCACACAGGTGGCCCCCGGCGAGCGGCTGCTGCTGGGTGTGGGGCCCGAGCGCCTGGCGCTGGTGGCCCGGGAGGCAAGCTGGCTGCGCAGCAACGGCATCTGCCCGCGGAGCGTGCTGCGCGGCGGCGGTGGGCCCTGCTGAGCCCTGAGCGCCCAGGCGGGCGGGATGGGTGGCGGAGCGGAGCGGCGGCGGCGGTTGAGCAGAGGGGGCCGGGGCGGGGGCCGGACGGAGGCCGGGCGGGGGCAGGGGAGATGTGGAGGGCGTGACACGACGCATGTGCGGGGTTGGGCTTGGTATAGTGCGTCCTACAAGCACGGCGCCGGGATCCCGCGGTCTAGTTTGCAACAGTTGTGGCGTTGTGTGGCCTCCGTCTAGCCGCTAGCGCCGGACGCCGTGCTGCGCTCGCGTGCTCGCGGGTCTTGCTCGCCCTGCTGGGAAGCGGCACTGGCTCGAACCTCGTTCGCTTACTCGTCCGGCCTTACCTGCGTCTAGCGCTGTTCTGGCGCGCTCGCGAAGCGCCGACGTGGCTTGCCGGCGTGGCGAGTTGTGCGGCGGGCAGGGCCGGGCAGCAGCGGGGTTTGGGTGGCATCGGCTCCTGCATGCTGCGGCTAGCGTGCCGACAGCACGTGCCGCTGCGTGTTGCCTGGGGCAGGGTCCGCTGGGACAGCTTGGGCGGCTGCGCGGGCGGGGCGGGCGGCCTAGCTAATTAGGGCAGCGGCTTGAAAATACTGTAGAGGGGAGGACGAGGGCGCTCGTGCAGCACCGGGAGTGGAAAGGAGTGGAAAGGAGTGGCAAGGAGTGGCAAGGAGTGGCGGAGCTATGTGCGCCGCAGGTGAGGCACGGCCGATGACGGCGCCGCTCGTCTGCGAGGGGACGGGGCGGGGCAGGGGGCTGGAGGGAGGGGCGTGTGCGAAGGCGGTTCTTGGGTTTCCGCTTTATGGTGGAGGTGGGCAACTGGATGTTGCCGCTTGCTGCTGTGGTGCTAGCTAGCTGGTGAGGGCCGTCGGGATACGCAGCCTGGGGATGGCTGCAACCGCCCGCCTCGTGCGTAGGCGCACGTGCTCGCAACTTGGCTCGCCGCTACGCTGCCAGTAGTGACACAAGGAATGCTGCAGATGTGCGGCGCTCCGTCGAGGAACTCTCGAGAGGCCAAGTAACATAAGAGGGAGGTGGAGCTCTGGGGCCAGGAGGCGGTGACGGCTGACGGGTCAAGGCGCCTCCAACCCCCACGGTTGGCTGGTGTCGTGGCAATGTCGTGTCGGAGAGTAGACCCACGGCCTGCCCAGCTTGCCCAGCAGCTGCAGCCGCGCGGGCACCCCAGCGAGGTGCTCGGCCCCGGTCAGCGCCACCCGCTGCTGCTCGCGGCAGGAATGGGCTTTTGGGAAGCTGCTGCGCCTGGAGCGGCAGCGCAGCGGCGCGAGGAGGCCGGGTGCGCTCCTGCGGAGGGCACGGCGCTGCCGCGACACCCCGCCCACGGCCCAAAACCCGCCCACGCAGGCAGCGCTCGTCGAGGGGCCTGTGTCCCGACACGCACCAAGTTTCGACCCCCTTGCACTAACCAGCTCCTGCTCTACAACCCTGGCCCCACACCCATCCCCCCGCCCTCGCCTCACAGACTGCGCGCCGGGCGCGGCGATGCTGTCATGTGTGGTCTACACCAGGACCCACGCGGGCATCGTCAGGCCATACATCAGGTCGCCAGTCCACCCAATGTGAAACCCACCCTACACGCGACCGCCCGCAGGCCACGCCGCCGGCGCCGCGCGCCCTCCCCTGGCTGCCTGGGTTCAAGCCCGCCGCACAGACCCTCACCAGATTGACGGCTTCCCCAACTCGCACGCACAATGCATCCGGCCCCCGGCCACTTCCCGGCAGCCCCGCAACACACGCCATGATGCCGCCGCCGCGCCATCGCTGTGCCGCGACGTCGTTGGCCAGAGCGTCTGACCTACTCAGTGCCGCCTCAGGGCCTCTCCTTTGCCTATGGGGACCGGCCGCCGCCGTATTCCATGTCCTATCTACAGCCCTACCTCCGCCCAGCCGCCGTATGCCGCTGTGCCGCTGTGGCAGCACTACCGCCACGCCGCGGATGCCCCTGCCATCCGAGGGTTACCTCTTGCACCGCCAGTTACAGCCACACGCACTGGCGCCACTGCGCCGCATCGGCCACATGGGCCGGATCCGCCGCCGGACCGGACCGGACATAGCCGGGGGGCCGACCGCGGCCCCTGGGCCGCCGAAGGCAAGGTCCGCGACCTCGATTCGCCTGCGCCGGCGATGGCGGACGGAGTCAGGCGCGGCGCAGGGCGCCGGCCGGGACGAGCGTGGCGCGGGGGGCGGCCCAAACCTATGCGCCACAACTCCGGCCCTCGACGTAAAGCGGGGGAGCTATCAACGGCAAACTTACGAACGACGCCCGGCCGGCAGGCAGGCCTGCACCACCCACCTGAGGCACCAGCGGCATCGGCGGCCGCCACTCAGGTGCGCCTGGGAGCGAGCGCCTCGAACAGCGCCTCAGCCACCAGGCGGCAGCAGCCCGCCGCCTCCACCGCCTCGGCCGTCACCTCTCCGGCGCGGGCCAGCCGGACGAGGCGCGCCTTGAGTCCCTTCCGCAGCGCGGCAGCGTCGAAGCCGCGCCGGCGGCCGCGCTGCGCCAGCCGCTCCGCCCACAGCAGCTCCGCCACCGCCTCCTCGGGCCCCAGCTCGCGCCGCACCAGCCGCTTCACCAGCGCCGCCGTCAGCGCCGCCGGCAGCTCCAGCGCGACGGACAGCTCCAACGCCGGCCGTAGCGCCGGTAGCGGCAGCGCGGGCTCCCTAGGCAAGCGGCGGCCGCCCTTGTGCAGCGCGGTGGCGAGGACCACGGCGGCGGCGGCGGCGTGCGCGTCCGGCAGCAGCGGCCTCGCGGCCAGCGCGGCGGCGCGGGCGGCGAGGCCGGCGGCGCCGCTGGGCCGTCGGCGCGCGCGGCGCAGAATGCGCTCGACGCGGGGCGAGAAGGCGGCGAGGAGGGCGAGGTGGCGATACAAGGAGCCGCCGAGTCCATGAAGCAAATGGGCCAGGGCCCGAGCAGGCGTGGGCTCGGGCGTGGGCTTGGCCGTAGGCTCGGGCGTGGGCTCGGGCGTGGGCTTGGGCGTGGGCTCGGGCATGTTCTCGAGCGTGGGCTCGGGCGTAGGCGTGTTCTCCGGCGTTGGCACCGGCTCCAGCGCTGGCTCCGGTACTAGCTCCAGCGCTCGCTGCGGCGCTGGCTCTGGCGCTGCCTCCGGCGTGGGTACTGCTGGCGCGAGTACTGGTGGTGGCGGTGGCGTGGGTGGCGACGCTGGCGCAGGCGCAGGCGCGGTGGACGTGGCCACGGTCGCGGACGCGGGCGCGGTCGAGGTGACCTTGGCCTGCGCCGGGGCTTGCGCTGGCTCCGGTGCTGGCTCCGCCACCGGCTCCGGCGCAGTCCGGCGCACGGGCGCGGGCTGCCGGAAGCCAAAGCTGGGCCGGACCGGACCGCAGCAGGGCCGGACCAGGAACAGCTCACTGCTGCCGGGGTGCAGGCCGTCGGTGCTGCTGCCGGCGCCGGGCGCAGGCCGCTGCCTGGTAATGAGGACCAGCAGGTTGCCGCTGGGCAGGGCCGTGAGGGAGGCGGCGGCGGCGTGGTTGCTGCTGCTGCAGGCCCCCGGCAGGTGTGTGGCGGCGAGCAGCGGGCACCAGGCGACGCCCGCGGCATGCTGGCGTGGGGCCCCCAGCTGCAGCAGCTCGCCGCCGTCCAGCACCCAGGCGCTGCCGTCATCGGCCGCCAGCACCGCCTGCGGGGAAAGGGGCAGGCAGGCAGGTAGGCAGGGGGCCGGGCATGTCGTCGGTGGCAGGTGGCGGCTCTCCGCCTCCACGGCGCACCCGGCCGCCCGGGGCCCGGCCATCCCTGCCCTTGCGTCTCAGCAGTCCGTAGGGTCGATTGAGCCTACCTATCGAGCCCGCTCGTCGATGCATCGAAAGAGTCAGTGTACGATACGAGGGCTTTTTTATCTGAGAACCAGCGTGGAAGTCATTATTTGGGGATACGAGGGCGCACCTGGCCGTCGTCAAGCTCGAACAGCAGCTGGGGTTCGTGCCAGCCGTCGCCGCCCTGCCGCCGCTGGATGCCGTACAGGCCCCTGGTGCTGAGCGCCAGCAGCCGCCCGCCCTGCACGCTGTACGACAGCCCCACCCAGCGCGGTGGCGGCTCGGAGGGGTCGGCGCTAACGACCCGTGGCTCGGGCGGCGCGCCGCAGACGGCCAGCAGCGGCGGGCCGTCGTAGTGGTCGGCTCGGCGGATGGAGGCGGCGGTGGCGAGGAAGGTGGCCATGACGCGTTGGGTTAGCGTGTCGGGCGTGCCGTCGGGCGCGAGCGCCATGATGGGCTCGGAGCCCAGGGGCGGTATGCAGGGCATCGCTTTGATCGACCTGTGCTGCAGGGACAGCTGCATCAGCCACTGCTGTTTACCGGCGTCTTCGTCCGTGCTAGAGCTGGCGTAGTCCCATGTAATCAGAAAGGTGTCGCGCATCCTGGGGTCGTAGGCAGGACAGCTGGCGCTGCGCAGCGGCGGGCTGCCTGGCTTGGCTGTCACGTCGAGCGGCTCCAGCGCGCAGGTGTAGGGGTCGAGCTGGTGCAGGACGTCGTGTAGCAGCATGAGCACCCGCGGCGAATTGAGCTTGCGATGCTCGTCCCGCACGGTGATGCCGGCCAGGCCGTTGAGCGCGGTGCAGGCAGCTCCAGCCGCTGGGTCGTGACCTCCTCGGGCCAGGAATCAGGCACAAAGTAGATGGCGCGGACGATGTCCAGCGGCCATGGCTGCCCGGAGCCGCCGCGAGGCTCGCTGGAGATATTGCGCACGGCCGTGCGAGCGCAAGCCCTGCTCGGCGGTTTGCGCGGCGCTGCTGGGCTGCGGGCGCAGGGATGCGTCTGGGCATGACGCAGCGTGTGGGTCGCCCGAGCCGTTTGGCCCCTCATGGTTAAGGTATTTCTAGGTGTGCACTCCACAATAGGTGTGGCAGAGTCCTAGCGAGCTACGCGTAAGCACAGCGCCCCAGGAGGTGAGCAGGCGGAAGGCGGGGCGTCGCGTTGGCCGTTGATTGCCTGGCACGCGATACGATAACACAACCGTCATTAGGTACCCTCAGCTTGACGTTTTTATAGCCTGAAACATCGATGCGCCGCTACGGGGTTACGTGGGGGCGCAATCTCTAGCCGTACAGCGAATGGACCGCTCACCGCTACTTGCCGGCGTTTTCGTCGGCGTTTATGCAAATGAAACCATGTCGAGCTCATAAATTGCACCCAGACTTGTGTGGTCGCATGACTACGCGGTCGCGCAGCCTCGTGAGCGGCGCAACGCGCGTGCAATGACCGGCGGTGTTGGCATGCTTGCCCAGTGACATATTGCGCTTATGCTCAAAGAGCTGGTCGCTGTTGATTACCAACAGCAATTCTTGTCACGAACAATCGAAACACGGCCGCGTGCCAGCCGACCCTGCTTGCAGGAGGTTGAGGCATCCTCTGTGGGCCTACCATGTTGACCGGGTACGGACACAAGAGGTATCACAGCAAAGGGCCTGCCGCCCAAAGGAGTTCCCTGCCGCTGCTGGCGTTCAGGACGTTTCAGGAGGCCGGAGGGATGACAAGTCGGCCGAAACCGCGAGAGGATTTGATGACGGCCTTGGGAGGGTTGAGGGCG
>BDDC01001870.1:5842-18565 GCA_001662425.1 Chlamydomonas sphaeroides | reverse complement strand
TGATCGCCCTACCTCCTTAAATCACGGCGAGTCAAGCTCGCCGTACATCTATTTCTATTTCTATTTCGCACGGCGGCTCCCGCTTGCTTGCCTATGGCGCATAGCCACTACTTGCCGCCGTCGCCCTTGGGTCCCATACTTGTCAGCGGCCAGTCGGGCGGGCAGGTGACGAATGGGTTGCAAGGGTCAAACCTGCGGATGGAGTAGATGGAGCGCGTGTGGGCACGCATGGGCCATCAGTGAGGGCGGGGATCGATGGCCGGGCGGGCCGTGTGCACTTGCGCCGACTGTGTTGTGTCCTCATGCGTGGCCGTGGGACCGCCCAGAAAGGCAGCGGCATATGTACATACTGAGAGTGGCCCGGCGGCATGTCGGAGTTGTTGTGCTTTACGATGAACCTGGTGAGCGGGGCCGGTATGAAATTGCGGACATACTCTACATGATCACTGCTGTGCGTGGTACGGCGGAGTGAGGCGGACAGCACCCTAGATACAGCACGCAAATGTCGGCCGTGCGTGCGTGCGTGTGCGCGCTACCTGCCTATATATGAAGCCGATGAAGGCAGGGGCGCGCGTGCGTGCAGGCAGGGTTAGAAGGGGCGTCGTGGCCCAGATAGAGGCAGCCTAGCGAGCCTAGCCGGACGGACTTGATACTGTCCGTCCGCCGCGGCGGCGATCACTGCTGCCCTGCTGCTAGCAGACCCCGCCGCCCCTTGCTACGGCCAGCCCCTTTCCATCATACGTAAGCGCCGCATTCACTTTTCCAATCGCTCCCACAGAGTTCTTCGCCACATTTACAGGTTACGGAAGGCACGCACGCTCCATCCCTACGTCACCTCTACCCCGGGTAACCCCGGGGTCAGGGGGGGTTTCCCAACCCAGCTACGGACCCCCCTAACCTCGCCCCCGGGGTTACCTAAGCCAGGGGGTTTGCCGAGGGAGGGTACTGGGCAACCCCGGGGTCAGGGGGTTAGGACGGATTAGGGATGCGAGTGGGTACCTTGCATCTCTCCTAGTCCAACATCTCTCATTGTCCAACACTGTGCACGCCCGGCAGCCGACAGCGGCCACGCAAGCACACGCCCAACAGCGCGCCTTCATACGCGCCCACATACCGAGTCCAACACCGCGCACGCCCGGCAGCCGTGGCGGCTGTCGCGACATCCGCCACACACGCACACGCCCAACACTGCGCCGTCATACATCCAACAGCAGCATTCATCCATTGCACGTTGTGCTCGCCCAGCGCCTTTCCTGCGCGCCGCGCCCTGGTGTTCGCCGCCGCTGCGTCGCCTGCAAGGCCAGCATAAGGGTTGGAGTGAACACATGGTCAGACTTTCACAAGGGAGTCACGCGGAGCCCCACTACCTCATTCGTTCCCCACCAAGACTGACCGCGGCACGACACCCCCAGCCAAACCCACCAGCTGCCAGTGCCTTGGCCGAGGGCTTGCGGGGCCTGGTGGCGCGCCCTGAAGTGCACAAGGCGTGGGCACGCGGTAAGCAGGCTGCCACAGACTTAGACACACCATAGTGTGTCGTAAAGCCTAAAGCTGCATGCTCACCAGTGGCCAGGCCCTCGTTCTCCTCGTCGCCACAAGGGTCGTCCGGGAAGGCGGTGGCCTCAGCTTCGCACCTGGGCGTGCTAGGGCTTGGGAACGTGTGGGCGGTTGGGCGCAGAGTAAGGTGTAGCCCAGGCCCTGCACCGGGCGGGACAGCAGCAACCCCGCCCGGCGGACACTACTTCGTGTTCGCTCAGAAGCTATCCCGGTTCAACAGCTTGGCAAGCCGCACACATGCACGTTCTCTCGCGCTCATGTTCTGCTGCTGGATGGATGGGAGCATTGGATGGGGCTCCCATGCGCACAATCTCGGTAGCATCGACGAGCAATCGCTGCGTTTCTCGTTCGCAGGCTGAGAGCAGCGGCGTTGTCCAGCTGGCTTGGGCTGCCGTCCCTGCTAAGCATGCCCCGTACGTACGTGCCCTCGTTCCCCCTGCAGCCCCTGGGGGCTACACGGGCATGCCCAAGCCCCGGCAGCCACACGCGTGACCTAGGCGCTTTACCTATGCTGCAGCCCAATGAGGCCTTCCAACAGAAGGTAGTACAGGTGTTCTGCTCGTCGCCCTTGACCTATCTCGGCGGCGGATAGGGCATCGAGCGGCCAGCAGTAACCTCTTCCGTATGCTTCTGCGTGAGGAATTCGTGAATGTATATGTCTGTTACGTACGGGAATGTGGCTCGCTGAAGCTGCTGAACGAATGTTGGTGCGGGCGGATGCATGCGAGCGATGCGAGGTCGCACGGTGACGAACCTACCAGCAGGCCAACACCGCCGGGCTTGGCGGCTGCTGATCATATTTACCATCCATACACACCATAGTCACGATGTCCTGCGCCGTCATGTATTGGCAGAAGCCTACGCTGCTGTATGTGGTCGCTCTGCTTCTTTTCTTGCTGCCCCTTCGTGCCGCGCGAGACACAGCGGTAACGGCCACGGACTTGAGTTCTCATAGGACCGCCATCACAAACAGCATGTGCCGTGGGCTCGTCAGCAGTTACAGTTCGCTCCACAACGACATAGTCGCCGGTCGCGCGCGGCAGCGTTACCTGGTCTACTACTCACCTCCAAGCGGCCTGGCAGACCGCCAAACAGGCCTGGTAGCAGCATTTTGGGTCAGTGCGGCGGCCGCCGACGATAATCTGCAAGTTTGGCACGCAAACACGCACGTGTGGCTGGCGACCTGCTGTCTGCAATGTAAATAGCATGGTCGCACAATACACGGTAGAGAGAGGCGCCGACGCCTGCCGTGCCCACGCCCGGCAACCCTGCAGACCGCCGTGCTCACGAGGCGCGCCTTCCTGATAGCGCCCTACCCAATGCCCTGGGAGGCGCTATATGGTAAACGTCCGGTAGCGAGGCAGCTCTGTGTTCATGTGTGCTGCTGCACATGCGTTATTTGCCTGCAAGCGAAGCCGTGACAACTACCTCAGCGTGGTGGTAGTGTCCGATGAGCCGTCCCCGCCCCGCCCGATCCCACCATCCAAGCATCCCGCCAACTATCCCGCCATCTCGCCATCCCTCCATCCTGTTTCTCATGAATCTTAACCGCAGACCAGCCCTTTATCAATTGGACGACGCCGTTGTTGTCTGACAGCGTTAAGGGGCCTGTCCTGTGGCCACCTAACACGGTACGTGCGGGGTGAGCACATACCGTACCTGCCCCGACGTGCGTGCACGCACGGCTGCATGCACGCACGCATGGTGGGCCGTACATCGCCCCGCCTTGCAACCCAACCAGTAAAACCCCCATTGCTGCCTTGCCGTCTCTTGCCCCTGCACGCAGCGCTCCTGCACAAACTGCACCACGCCGCCGCCCCCCGTGCCAGACGGCCTGGGAACCTATATGAATTGCCCGGCTTGCGAAGATGATGGCCAGAGTGTCGCCTACATGAATTGGTTCGTTGCTTGAATATCTTTTGCTCATACCACATAGCAAGGCATCACACACACGGCGGCCCACAGGACATGCGGCCGGACTGGTGTGACCCCATCCCAAGTAAACCGTGACGTCCGTGTTACCCACTATACCCGTGGCACTCTCCGTCGTCCCCACGCACCCGAGATGCATTGGCATGTGGCTCCTTGCTATCCTTGCACCGTTGAGCCGACCGCCGCTCGCTTGGCCAACCGTTCAGCTAGTTCAGCAAGCGGCTGGCCGCCATTGTACGTACACACGCAACGCAAGCAACCCCAGCAGTGCCATTCACTCAATCTCCTGTTGAGATGCCAGCCAGGGCCGGCGCAATCCCACTTGCTTTGCTGCATGCCATCCACCTGGTCGCGTACATGCACGTACGGTGCCTGGTGTTTGCTTGGGTGCTTATGGAAGAAAATGCCGAAGCAGCGCCCTGCCCCCGCCGCCGGTTGCCCCGCCGCGTGCGCAGGATCAACGTCGGCACTACCCGCGCCTGGCACATGGCCGCTGACTTCAGGAACGTCTATCCGGACGTCCACACCATCTATTACAGCTCCAACCGAGGTGCAGAAAAGGGGACAAATTGATCACGCGTACTACCTGCCTCCCCCGCGCGCTTGCTTGTTGGGCTTCATGTTCGGTTCTGGTTGCCCTTCATTCGTCGGTGGCGTGCTATTTCGATTCTTCTTTGGACACCCTCCCCTTACTTGCAGGCGCGAGCGTGGGCTTGTTCCACAACATCCACCACCGCAGCGAGCTTGAAGCGCTCGGCGTGCGCCCATCGACTGCCTACGGCTGTGCCATCAACTACCTGTTTTTCCCGAAGCCCGCGACGCTTGAGGTGGTGAAGGACCGTGAGTAAAAGACCACGACCTCGCTGCATGCGTAACGCATCGACTGCGTGCTTGCCTGCACCGGCGGGCGGACCACATTGCAGCGCACATGCGTGCGTGCCAATAAAGCCAACTAAGTAAGCCAACCGACCCTTGACTGCCCACGCCCACATACAAGACGTGTTGTTCCCTATGTTCCCCAACACTACCACGCATGCAGAGCTCGCCGAGGTGTTGAACTCATCGCTCGTGATTGGCATCCAGGTGGGCTTATATCGTCGTCGTGTTCAGGGATGTATGGACGGAGGGCCGGATGCGAATTAGCAGGCAGCCGCCGCAACATACCACGTGCGGTGGACTACCTAACCGCCCCAAGTCGACTCGACATCCGCTGCTGTCGACTACTACTGTCTGGCACGCATAGCCGTCCTGGTTGGCCCCATACATCAAATGTCTGCTCTGAGTGCTCCAAACCGTCCGCCCGTCCACCGGGGCGGGCTTCATGCATGCATGCAGTGCCCCCCAGTAGCGGCAGTAGCACTACATTACCAGGCCACGCACCTCGCTCTAGCTGTGTGGTTGGCACCTGGAGGTCATGGCTGCTTATTAGGACAGCAAGCCGTGCGTGGGCGAGTCTTGCTTCCACGGTGTCCGCACATATGCCCACCGCGCAGATCCGGGTGGGCGACCAGATCATGGAGGGCAGTGACATGCCGGCCGATCAGGCTGAAGTGCACAAGCCGCTGCTCGAGTGCGCAGCCAACCTGGAGGTGGCGCTGGGCGTGGCTGGGGGCACTCACAAGGTGCGCGCACCGCGCGGTTGCCTGCTGGGGTGCAGACGCACGGAGCCCCGCCCTGTTGTGTGGCGCAGGCAGCAGCAGCGCCCAGCGCACTGCTGCTGCCGTGCGTGCTGCACTAGCTGTACTAGCTGCACCACACTACACGGGAGCTTGGCAGTGATGAATGGGGCGGGCCAGGCAAACGGGCGGAGCTTGCGTGTTGTGCATGCCGTGCCCCGCCGGCTGGATGCATGGCGCGCCTCGCAGGTCAAGCCGCGCTGGCTTCTGGTCAGCGACTCCCAGGTCATGCGGCGGGAGGCTCTCAAGTGGTACCCCCAGATCATCACCTACATGAGGAGCAAGTGCGTGTAGTGCGTGCGCGTATGTAGTGCCTCAGTCCTCAGACGTGCTTGCGCATGCATGTGCGTGGCTGGCTCGTACCATCCCAGACGTCGTGTTGAGCGGAGCTCGTGTGATCGCAACGCACGCAGGCCCGTGCACCTGTCTTCATCAGCGGTGTCCGACCTGCACGGTCGGTGCGATTGCGTGTGGTAATGATTGCGGGCGGGGGGAACGACGGACCAGGCCGGGCTGGCGGTGACACACGCTTACAGGGGGCCGCACTGCTGTTGTCACGTGCAGGCTCGCGGCTTGCTGCCGCCGAGCACTGGCTGTTCGGTATGACCGACTATCAGGTGGGTTCGGCGGCGCTGCGAGCGAGGCAGTGGCGGCCCAGCCAGCGGGCTGTTGGATGCAGGGGGGGCCCACATACATGCAGATCGACGATGCCCGCCCCACCCGAATAATCGATGACGCAAGGCCACCGCCGCGCCCGCCATCAGCCCGTCGTACCTTGGCCGATCAGAGTCGATAGAGTACATCGAGATGAATTGTTGAGCAATGTATGTGCATAATGTAAGGAGGAAATGAATCTATCCTTGCTTTATGGGCTGGCATCGGTGCACCAGGTCATCCACTTCTGGTCGGGCTACGGGCGCACGGCGGCCATGCGGGGGATGGGCGAGCAAACGACCATCGCCATGGAGAAGGTATGTGTGCAGCGTGCGAGGGGTGATGTATGCTGGGGCTCGCTTGCTTGCTGTGCAGTCTGACTGCCGGATTTTGGCAGCTACGTAGCCCCCGTACAGCAGACGTACGGCGGGCTCCTCCGAGCAAGTTATCTGCTCGCACGCACCCTGTCGTAACCTCGCTCTTGCTGTGGGCGAGCTCACGCATGTACGGCAGCCGCTCGGCTGTCCTTTCACAGCTGCAATTGCCCGCGTACAGCCCCTCGCCTGCGGCTTGGCGGATTTTTCGTCTGCGTGGCAGCTTGGCGAGGGCTACTCGGGTGCACGGCGGCGGATGGCAGCAGCCGGCCAGGCACCACGGCGGCACGTGTAGGCCGAACCTCAAGGAGATGGCGACGGCCAGCTGGGCGGGGTAGTCGGGGCGCATGGCCGATGTGGCAAGCAAGCAGATCTTGAGATGCATGTACATATATATGCCAATAGGGCAATCGATGTCCCTCCGTCCGGGCGAAACATGAAGCTGTAGGCCGTGGATGGGCTGCTGCGATGCGAGGACCACGCTTATTACATGTGCCGGCGGGTCACCCCTGGTGTCGGTTCTCGGCAGCCCGATGGCGAGGATAGATCATGTTGAAGGTCATGTGCACGCATGTGGCCTAACTGACCGTACCGAGCGAGCCACTCAGCAGGCGGCGGGGCACATGTATAGTGTAGCGTGTAAAAGACAGACAATCCAAGGATGACCGCTTACATGTGACATACAGCCATACGACGACGTATGCATGCCTAGGACGCGGTGATAACATTAAGCCAGCGCTCGGCGACGCCCATGCATCCTGCAGGCTCTGCGCACAAGGCGTGGCGCTCGGCACGTACGCCACATCGATCGTCAGCATGGCGGCTTGCAGCAGCCCCACGCACGCTTCTGGAGCGGCCTGATCGCAACCTAACAGGAGGCTGCCGGCCCACGCACGCCGGACCATGACACACGCCCGCACGCAGACTCCCGCCCTCAGCATGTCTCTCGACCTCGACCAATCAAGTGCCACCGCCCAGGCAGCCCAGTGCCCAGAGCCGCGAAGTCACTCGCACCTCGATCGCCGCTCGCAAAGCCCAGCTCGACGCACCCACTCTATTAGGTCCGGCCCACCGCGCGCCCGAACCCGCGCCTGCGCCCGCCTGCTCCGGACCCGCCACCGACCTCGCTGCATGACCCCACGGCCGCTCCCCTGCCCCATGCCACAGCATGCCCTTTCTTTCTGCCCCGCTCCTACCAGCCGCCCAGCGCCCCAGCCCCGCTGCCCGCTGAGCCCGGCCCTGCTGCCCTTGCTGGCCTGCCCAGCCCCCATGCACACTCCGCTCCTCACGCGTCCGCCGGCGGCAGCACGGGCTCTGCGGGCTGCTGCTGGCGGGAGGGGTCGGGCGCGCCCGACAGCACAGCGCCCCGCAGCGCGCGCGCCGTGAAGCGGGACGCCACCTGCCGGGGGTGGGCGGCGTGCGAGGTCAGAGGACAGGCGCAGGCAGGCGGTCTGGCCACGACCCCTCAACGCCCAAGGCAGGCCCCGATTGCCACGTCAGCGGACGGCTGTATGTGTGGTCAGCATTGCGTTGTTTGCATGCTAGGCGGCCCATGCATGCACGCACCCGCGCGCAGCCCCCAGTGCCGCGTGAGGACACGCCGCCACGCCGCCACCACCCACCCTGCTCCCCAGCTGCAGCGGCAGCCCCAGCAGCTCTCCCCGCGCCCCCGACGGCAGCGCCGCAGCCTCCGCCGCCAGCCATCGCACAGCGTCGGCGGCCGCCGCCGCCGCTGCGGACAGCTCGGCCGAGGCCGGCAGTCCGGGCGCCGTATCCGCGGCCGAGGAGGAGGCGCCGTCCGATGACAGCTTTAAGCCTGCGTGCGGGCGCCATAACGGCGGTGGGGCGCGGGGGGAACCGAGCGGGTCGTTCAGGTGGCGGCGACGTGGCGAGAGCGCAGCTGCACGAAGTGTCACGCTACGCCTGCTCTGTACTGACTGCTACTGATTACTGCCACTGACACCACTGACCGGTATGCTGATCATACCGCCATGGAGTACTGATACTGCCATGGTCTTTGGGGCGCTTCCACCGGGTCACTGATGACCCGTGGTTCGCACTGGCGCGCGGTCCCATCTGGGGAATCCTGATATGTCGTCTGACGACACCGCGCACCGGTAGTTATCACTACCCCCATGCTTGTGGCTCTGTCGGATACTATACTGCAGCCGCTCTCGGCCCGGGCCCCGCGTGTGCTGCCGGGCCATGAAGTCAACACTCCAAACCACCTGCACCCTTCCTTGCCCCGCGACCGCCTCAACCGGAAACGCACCCGCGAAGTCCACCAGGGCCGAGACCAGCCCAAGCGAGCCCCGACACGTTGACGTCGGCCCGCTCCTTCGAACAGTGCAGAACACCAGCGCCGGCGGCCGGCTGCAGCGGCTGACGGGCACGGTCGCGGAGCCCGTACACTCCATGAGCTACACAGCCTCCAGCGAGCAGCTGGCGCGGATGCACGCTGCAGCCGGCATCACGGACTCCGCCCTCCCGCATTCGGTGTGGATCGGCGGCACCACTGCCGCCGCCGCCCGCGGCGTGCCAGCCGACCTCCTGCGGTGGCATGGCCGCTGGGTCTCCCCCGCCATGGTGGATCTCTACACGCGGCGCGACGCCATGGCTGGCATCGAGCTCACGCGGCAGCTGGGCCTGACTTAGGAGCGCGGTATCTCTTCTGTCTGCTGCTCCTCGAGTATATATAAGGCCCTTTGTCAGAGCTCGTTTTTCGTTGCCCCCTGTCTGGGGGGCCCCCGTCGCCGCTGGAGGGTTTTTACGCTTGGGTCTCCGCGCGGCTGCCCTTTGTTACCTCCAGGTTTGGCGTCGACGGGTGGCATTCCTTGTTGGAGGTCTTGGCGTGAGGCTTGCCCTTGCGGGCTCGCTGCTGTCGGCGCTTGGGGGCTCTTGTGAGTCGCTTGGCGTCCGGCGGGCGGAGCTCGATCGGCCTAGGGGTGTGCTTGTGCTGTTGTGTGCCGCTGCGCTGCCGTCCCTCTCGGCGCGTGCGCGTGTGGGGGTGCCGCGTTGGTGCTCGCCGCTGTCTGTTGTGGTTGGGGCGCGGCTTTGGTTGCCGCGCCCCTGGGTTGCTGGTGCGCGCCTGCGTGTGTCGCTGGCTGCACCTGCACCTGTACTCGGCGCTTGCTTGTGTTCTGCTGCTCCTCGAGTGTAAGGCCCTTCGTCAGAGCTCGGTTTGCCGGCTTCCTCTTGGCCCCCTTCGCTTCGGACTCCTTTGGGGCTTGCTAGCAGCGTCTTAGCTAGCGAAGAGCAGTCCCAGAGTATGGAACAATAGAATGTACGGAGCCGCACCAGTACGCGTTAGGGACCTTATCCCAGACGACTGCCAGGTCCCGACCGGTACGTCTCGCGCCCCTACGGAGGCGAGCCAACGTGTAAGACGCACTGGAATGTCCGGAGCCGCACCAGTACGCGTTAGGGACCGTATCAAAAACGACCCTATCAAAAACGACCGTATCAAAAACGACCGACGGCTGCAAGCGGCGTCATAGCCGAGTGCACAGAACAATTGTTAAATCGCGTTTTGCGGCACCGTTTGCGTCATGTTTCGGGCTTGTTGTTGGCGTTTTACAGTGCAATGGTTGCGAGTAATAGCGAGTGCGCGACTCGCAGCAAAATTTGTGCAGGATTTGTCATAATGTTTTATT
Source organism: Chlamydomonas sphaeroides (assembly GCA_001662425.1). Lineage (NCBI taxonomy): Eukaryota > Viridiplantae > Chlorophyta > Chlorophyceae > Chlamydomonadales > Chlamydomonadaceae > Chlamydomonas > Chlamydomonas sphaeroides. The sequence continues at coordinate 8,719 of BDDC01001870.1, read as the reverse complement.
TAAAATAGACGCGTATTGTATCGGTGCATAGTAACTCGCATTCCCGTGACAACTCGCACTCCCGTGACAACTCAAGTCGCGCAGCTTCCCCGGACAGTAGGGAGGGGGATGCCCTCCCCTCTGACTCCCCTCCCCCCCGTGGCCTCTGGGCCCCGCCTTGGATCAACTCGTGTAGCTTCCCCGGACTCGTGCGGTGCCCTGACCCCCTCCCTCGACACGACGTCGCCACACCTCTTGCGGTGCCCGCAGGGGGAGGTGGACCTCCCCCTGACCCCCTCCCTCGACACGCGGGGGTGATGGAGGTGTATGTATCATACCGCAGATAATGGGGTCACGGGCTAAGTTGGCTGCGCTTCTGCGCTGTGCCAGGGCTGGGCCTTGCCGTACCTTCCCGCTGCTGGCACCGCCTGGCTTCCCCGTCCCTCCCACGTCGCCCTCTCTCGCAAAGGCGGCTCGCTGTTCGCCGCGTCCTTTTGTTACATCGTATTCGCCTTCAAGCCACAGGCGACGCGCGCGCGGAGGGTATGGACAGGAGGCATGGGTACGGAGGCATGCTCCTGGGTATGGAGGCATGCTGTCCTGCCTCCGGTGGCAGGGCAGTGACGGCAGATGTCGCCGAGTGCCATTCCGCAGCCGATTGGGCGGTTCTTGGCGGCAGCTTCTGCGATACATGCCCGCAGGCCGCTGGCCTGGCAGCGAGCGTGCCAACTGTACGCAAGCGTAGCGTACCCCGGATCCATACGTTTCAGGTTTCAGGACCTTACGTTTCAAGTTTCACGATTATGCGTTAAAGTTATATAATTTCGCGTGTTTTTGAGGGCCTGCGCCCATTGTGGCCTACTGAAGTCGATCTTAGTCGATAGTCTACGTTGCACACAGTATGAGGTTATACTTAGCCCATGGCCCATGATAACGATCCCAGGATGGAACCAAGACGAAACCCGCATGAACCCTGAATGCCACGAGGGGGGAGGGGAGTCAGAGGGGAGGGGGCTTGCCACCTCGCTTCCTTCTGTCTGCGGAAGCTTCACGACTTCTCGCGACTGTCACGGGATTGCGAGCGACTTCACAACAACTTTGCTATGCATACATGTCTTCTGCTTACTGGCTGTGATAGGGCGAAACTGGGGTAATTCCCAGCAACCCTTTGGAACCTGTGAACCTTTGCTGGGACGTGGACCGTGGAACTGGACGACAAAGACCCGTCTTGCACCCGCATCCTGCCAGGCAAGGACCAACGCCCGACGGACGCTGCACGTGACTGTTATTGAGTCACCGGTCTCCACACAACCGCTCAAGCTATCACTAACACGCCGGGGGCCGTCCTGAGCAGCTTTGCGTTTGCATCTCTGTCGGCGAGGAGCGCCGTACACAGCTAGCTAGCTCCAGCCACAGAAACCCAGACTATCTTGACATGGCAAGGAACCGACACCCGTGGCAGCGGCAGCCGACAAGCCAGCAAGCGAGCCCATCCACAAGCCCCGTCCATACCCCATCCGTCATAGCCAGCGGCTACAACATGCATCAGGCCAGCCATTGCGCTGGTGACCGGCATTCGTGAGCACTAATGTGGTTGGCGCGCCTCCATCCAGCCGGCCCACCCGTCAATATAAGGAGGAGCAGCAGGAGCAGTTGGGCACGCGTGCCCTCACTTACATCGCGTCCTCATCAGACCGCCCCGGCTGTTCCGTGTCCCCTTCCGGCAGGCAGGGCGGCAGGACGGGCACTGCCGATCAGTGTTTGGTCTTGAAGATCGTTGCTCGCGAGCACCAAGCAAGAGCGCTGTATGTGCGCACTGCGCACTCTGCCATACTGCCTTGGGTTCGAGCTACCCTGCCTTGCTACCGCACCTTGCACAGTCAACAGCTGCTCCGAAGCACTCTCTGCTGTGTTGGCGTCCATACGTCCGGTGTCCAGCCTGTCCGTACTGTCGGGTCTTGTGCGGCCGATGGCCAGGCACATGCTGATGGGCGAGGCCGCCGGGTCCGCGCACAGATCCAGGTCCAGGTAGTCCGGGGACACGCCCAGCGTCTGGTGCACCAGGTAGGGGCTGGCGGCGACCAGGTTGGAGGCCGCAGCAACTGTGGCAGCGGCCTGTATGGCTGAGGATGGCAGGATAGGGTGCAGGGGGCCAGGGCGGCGGTTGGAGTGGGCGGTGCTGTGCGACCGCTGCATGCCTCTGGTCAGGCAACACTTGTACTGTAGAGCCGGCTAGGGGCTAGCTAGCCGAACGTCACCCCAGACTCACGCAAGCCCAGTACGACCTCCGTGCTGACGTAGAATACGGGGCTCTGCCCTGTGGGCCAGGGCACCCACTCCGCCACCTCTGCCTCCTCGCTGCCGGGCTGCTGCCACACACGGACCAGGGCGGGTGGCACCGACAGCGGCAGGGCCTCGCACGCGGCCTTGCTTGCGGCGGGCTGCTGCGAGGGCGGGCTGCTGGTGTCCAGCATGACCCTCGCGTGGACTGTAAAGTTGCGAGTGACGAGCAGCGGCGGCATGCGGATGGCGCCACCCGGGCTGGGGCCGTACGGCGCATCTGGGGCCATGGCCAGCTGCACGATGGGGGTGACCATCACGTGGGACCGGCTGGCGGTGGCTGCGAGGCCGACCGTGACGAGGCCCAGCCTGCCGCTCAGTGCGAGCTCCGCGGCGTACACTCCCGTGCGCAGATCAACAGTCGCGCGCTGGCTGGTTGTGTGGCCGTCTGTGGTGGCGGCCCGGATGTCCACTTCGAGCAGGGGACCGCACACGTACGGCGCCTGGAGGTGGTGCGGCGCCGAGGGGAAGCTCCAGCGCACCTGGGGTATGAGAGGGCCGGGAGGTAGGAGTAAACGCAGGTTGATAGGCAGGGTTCGTGTCATGTGCGGCGCTTTA
>BDDC01001869.1:6931-19175 GCA_001662425.1 Chlamydomonas sphaeroides | reverse complement strand
CGCGGCCTCGATCTTGTCCTCCAGGATCAGGCACGACTCGTCACGGCACAGGTTGCTCATGGCTGAGGAGGGAAGCGGGATGGGAATGGCAGGGAAGGCATGATTTACAGGGGCCTCGGCGCGGACGGGATCACCTCATGGTGCGTAGCACGGCGCTGGCTTAGCCTTCCACCCCAACCCAACTCCGCTACGGCTTCTGCCCTTGCCGTCCCCCATCGCCCACCCACCGATGGCGTTGTCGCCGGTGAACCCGTAGCCGGCCAGGGCCACCTCCACACGCGCCATGAAGTCGTCCACCGATAGGGCGCTGGGGAAGTGCTTGGTGACCTCCGCCAGGCGCTCAGCCAGGCCGGGGGCGCGCTCGTCGGTGGCCCAAGCGGGCTGGACGTGGGGAGCGGTGGAGGCAGTAGACATGCTGCGCGCGTGGCCGGGGCACAGCATCTTGCCGCAGGTGCAGGGCTTGAGCAGGGCCGAGCTGCCGCTGCCGCGAGCGACAATGCGCAGCAGGCTGGTGCCCTCGGCGCGGGCCATCGTCGACAGCAAGCGAGGGCGAGCGGCATTGAACAGCTGCTCAGCGACCGGCTCCGCGGCCTTGAGGTTGGCCTCGAAAGCCGACGCAATCTGGGTCAGAGCCGAGCGAGAGAAGGGAGTGCGCGGCATCTTGGCGATATCGACGACGAGATGGAAGATGACAGAACACAAGATGTACAAGCAGCGCCGAGTTTTCATGCGGAGCAAGGTGCAGTCGCTTAAGAAGGTCGGGCCCCGAGGTTGCGGTTTCGTCGTATGCGAGTTGGAGAAACTACCACTTTGGCGAGCTTCCAATCGCGAGCCGGCATCCCTTCGCATCCCGCTGGGTAGCGCCATGAAGCCCTGGCGTGCAGCATGCAGTCGCGACCTAACGCGGCTGGCATGAGGGTCACAACTTGCGCCCACCGCGCCAGCTACCCCGCATGCCTACGTATTTCGTATGCGCAGTCTGCATGTATGAGTGAGCAGAGCGAATCCGAAATGTGATATGTTTGGGGACATGCACGTGCAGGCGCGTGCAGGGTCTCGCACTTGCTTGGGAAGCGTCTGCGAGTATCGAACAGCTGCATGCGCTGGCGCGTTATATCTCCCTTGGCGATTGAGTCGAGGGGTCCATGTGCTGACCGTTGCCTGTTGTCAGCTTGGTTCAGGCCCACGGGTCACTATGTCCTTCGAGACATGCCGCTTGCCGGCAAGGTGCCGCACTAGGCCGCACATGTTGCTGGGTTGGCTTTCGTTAACACCCAGCTATCCGAATGTGGCTGATCAGTCAATCATTATCGCGGCCGTTGCATGCGGAGGCGGGGGGCAGGCGCGGGGCCAGCCCGTGGGCGTGCCCGCGGGGCAGCGACTGGCAGCGGGGAACAGCAGGGAAGACAACCATGGCCACATCGACGCGACCCAACCCGACCCAGAAGGACCTCCCGCTGGCCCTACCCATTCCACGGAGGTCTGTTGGGCTGTCTGGCTGCGAGGCTGCGAGCGGCGTCGTCCCTCGCACCGGGCGAGCTCGCGCAACCGCTCCGCGCCCTCAGGCGGCGATGAAGGCAGCTGGCGCGGCGTCCGCACCCTGGGCCCACGGCCAAGCGTATGTGAGCACACGCGTCGGCGGCCGGAGGCCTAGGGCACAGCCCTGCTGGGCGCGACGCTCCTGGGCACGAACCTTGCTGCTGGGCACGAACCTTGCTGCTGGACAGGCCCTCCTGGGCACGGCAGGGGCGCACCCCTACCGCTGCCGCTGGCATCGTGTGCTGTGCAAGTTGGGCGCAGTCCGGCACGGTCGGCCTGGACAGGCGCGCGGGAGGGCCGGCTCGCGCAGGCGGGGCGCGAGTCGCATCCCACCAGCGCGGGCCCATGATGCGAGCAGCGCAATGGCGGCAGAGCGGCCCCACCGCACGGCGTATGGCGCCTGGCGGCAGAAGAAGGCCACGCACCTACTTTGACCCGGGAGGACCGTCCTGCCTGGACCTGTGTGCGCTATCCTGTGTGCTTGTTTGCCTGCTTGTCCCCCCATCGCAGCGGCTATGGATGAATTGTCTTCTCGCAGAATTTCAGGTCCAGGTCATAGGTTGTTGACATCGTTCTTCTGGTTTACCCGAACGTGGTGGAGCGCAGGGTTCCACCAGCATGCATCTGTTGCTAGCTTCGGCCCTATCGCTGTGCGTCTGTCTGATACACATACCAATCCCACGTTTCACGGCGAGGCGCTGCCATGGCGAACTGGCGCAACCCGTGCATGTTGCTGATTTCGAATTACATAACGTCAGGTCAGGGCGAGGCCCTGCTCTGGCGCAGAGCTCAAGACGGTCGTTGCATGAGAGCTCAGCCAACCGGAAGCGCTTACAGCTTGCGTGTTGCGCCTCAGCGCACGGCGCTGGCAACGCAATGCGAGTCCCGCACAATTCAAGTGTACACAACGCCGCTTGCATCACGCATGATGCGCCGTCAGCTCAGCGGCGCGCTGGACTGCGGCCACTAGGACACCACTGGTCCCGGGCAACATGAATGAAACACCATTCCGCCAGCCAAAACTGGCGCTGACCTGCACACGCCCGTGTTCTATGTACGGCCGCGGCCGGGCAGCGGCCAACGCAGCAGCCCCGGCCCCGGGGCCCCCAACATACACCGTCGTGCCTAAACCTGACGCCGCGCGGCGCCACACCTGCATCTCGCTCGATCGCACTCACAGCTTCGGTTCTCACGTCACAGCTCAATTCATGTTGTTAAACTCCCGCCCACTCGCCAGCTGCTCAGCTCATTGCAGCGCCGCACGGCTGAGGGCTAACGCAGCGACTCGCGCCCAGGCGTCACAAGTATGCCCATGCAGGAACGGATCCAGATCAAGATCTACTTGAACCACTTCCCAAAGAAGCTGGTGTTGGCCTCCTTGGGCTGCTCCTTGGGAGCGGAGGCCGCCTTGAACGGGTGGTCCATCTGCGGCGCGCTGGCGTTGTTGCACTCCACCTCAGTCCGCACGTAGCTAGCCCAGGCCGGGGCACCCGACTCCACGTGGCTGCGGCTCATGGCGCCACCCAGGCGCTTCATGAGGTACTCGCGGGGGATCTCCTGCACCAGCTTTCCGCTGGAGGCGGAGGTCGCGGCCTTGCCGTCGGCGGCCGACTTAGAGGCCAGGACCTGGAGCTGGCGCGGCGACAGGGCCTGCAGGGAGTGAGGAAGCGAGGGACGGACGGCGTCAGGAAGCTGGCCATGCGGTGACCGTGGGCGGCACCATGCTTGCGGAGCATAGCCCAAGGCCAGAACTTACTACCTCCCCATAAACGATCGTGCACCTCGTCCTTCCGCCCCTCCGGCCCCCACTCACCGGCACCTTGGCCATGTCCAGGTGCACCTTCTCTCCGTTGACCACCACGTAGCTCTTGCCCACGCCCACGAACTCCAGGGACGGAACGTCCGTGTTGTTCAGGTCGGCGGCCCAGTTGTGGATCTGCACGCCCGTGAACACGGCGTAGTCGGCCTTCTTGGGGTCGACGGCCTTGGAGATCAGGTACTCAAGGTCCTGGGGGAGACGGAATCGGGAGGAGCGAGAGCGCCGTTAGACAAGGGGCCGGCAGGAGACTGATAACAGCATGACACTCCAAGCCACATCCCTCGGCTCCCCACGCCTGCTGCCCTGGCCGCTTACCGTGGAGATGACGCGCTCTGCGGCCTTGGTGATATCGACCAGAGTGCAGTCGGCGGGGTTGATCTTCTCGTGCGCCAGGCGGCGGGCGATGCGCTGCTTGAGGATCGAGTACTCGGGCTCCAGGGGGTCGTGCACGCCGGGCTGCTTGACGTTGGCCTCCAGGCCGTCGCGCTTCAGGTCGCCCATGGCCGCGATGAGGGCACCGCAGGCAGCGCTGGCGCCGGGCCGGTTGGGGCGGCTCACGGCGCCGACCTTGCCGTCGCTGTCGATGGCGATGTGGGGGAAGGAGAAGAACACGTAGCGCTCCTTGCCCTGACAGGAGGGGAGGGGGGAGGGGGAGAAAGGTACCCGATTCAGAGCAGCGCTGCAAACCGGTGGGCTGGGGTGTGGTAGTGCTGCAACAGGACGGCGACTTCCAGGACGGAGCCCCCTTCAACACCAATCGCACCCGGCCCATCCGTTCCGAGGCCCTGCTCACCCCGACGACGGGCGAGTGGCTGAGGCCGGCCTTCATGCCGATCACACCGCACGTGAGCACGCCGCCCAGGCCGTGGGTGCTGAAGCACGAGCCGAACGCGGCCTCGATCTTGTCCTCCAGGATCAGGCACGACTCGTCACGGCACAGGTTGCTCATGGCTGAGGGGCGGGAAGCGGGATCGGGGATGGCAGGTAAGGGGACAAGTTGGAGGAGACATGGCAAAGGCGTGCAAACCAAGGCGTAGCACGGCGCTTGCCCCGACCCCTCCCAACGGCAAACCCCAGCAAATTGTAAGCGGCAGCTCTTGCCCTTTGCCGTCCTCCATCGCCCACCCACCGATGGCGTTGTCGCCGGTGAACCCGTAACCGGCCAGGGCCACCTCCACACGCGCCATGAAGTCGTCAACGGACAGGGCGCTGGGGAAGTGCTTGGTCACCTCCGCCAGGCGCTCAGCCAGGCCGGGAGCCTTAGCGTCGGTGGCCCAGGCGGGCTGGACGTGGGGAGCAGCGGAAGCAGTAGACATGCTGCGCGCGTGGCCGGGGCACAGCACCTTTCCGCAGGTGCAGGGCTTGAGCAGGGCCGAGCTGCCGCTGCCGCGAGCGGCATTGCGCAGCAGGCTGGTGCCCTCGGCGCGGGCCACTGACGACAGCATGCGTGGACGAGCAGCATTGAAGAGCTGCTCAGCGACCGGCTCCGCGGCCTTTAGGTTGGCCTCGAAAGCCGACGCAATGTGGGTCAGAGCGGAGCGTGTGACGCGCGGCATTTTCAACTGTAGTTATTGAGTTTCGGCACAAGTGATGTTGAATGTGTGTGCGGATGTAAGGAGAAGCAGCGCTCAAGTATCAGTCGCGCGGAATCCGAGTTTCCGGCGCCGTGTTGGTTGAGTCTGACGCGCGGACCTACGTCGCCACGTACTACTACCACCCATCGGCGGTGCTGCCAATTTAACCCGCCTGTCGCAAACAGGTCGTGCATGTTCTCCTAACGTCATACGCTGTCCTGGCCAGGGAACAGCATCCTCTCGCACTACACTTGCGATACGCCAGCCTTGACAGGTGCGTTCCTACGCTTCTTCACCGACCGCGAGCAAGCCAGCAAATTGAGCTTGTTTCAGCTTGGGAAGCCACCTACGCTCCGCGACCGATTGCGATTGTCTGTAATCGGCAGTCAGCACCGAGGCTGTGTCGCTCTGCATGTCTTCAGCTTTTCACTTCCTGCTGCACAAGCCGCGCCACGAAGCTGCCAGAGCCTTGCGTCGCGGCTTCTGACAAGTTCGCGTTTCACTGCTTGCAGGCTCGTGTTCTCGCCAGTCCAGCAAAGATGTCGTCCGACCCCAGCGTTTTCAATGACACTCTGATGGAGGTCGAGCACACGCCGACCGTCCACAAGCGCATCCTGGACATCCTGCCTGGTGTCTCCGGCGGTGTGGCTCGCGTCATGGTGAGTTGGCTCGCGGTTATTGTGCTGCGGAAACCCTGCTTACAGGCGCGTTGACCAGTCCTTGCGCATTCATTGACGCCGTGCATGCCGTTGGTACCCTGTCTTTCCCCCTCCCTCACCCCCAGATCGGCCAGCCGTTCGACACCATCAAGGTCCGCCTTCAGGTGCTCGGCGCGGGCACAGCGGCCGCCGCCAAGCTGCCGCCGAATGAGGTGTACAAGGACTCGATGGACTGCATTCGTAAGATGATCCGGAACGAGGGCCCCCTGTCGTTCTACAAGGGCACCGTTGCGCCGCTCATTGGCAACATGGTCCTGCTGGGCATCCACTTCCCCGTCTTCTCCAAGGTCCGCCACGAGCTCGAGGGTGACGACCACTACTCCAACTTCTCGCACGCCAACGTGCTGATCTCGGGCGCCGCTGCCGGTGCCGCCGGCGCGGTGATCTCCACCCCCATGGAGCTGGTCCGCACCAAGATGCAGATGCAGGTAAGGGGACCTTGCGCCCGCCCATCATGCTGTGCGCTGCAACGCACGTGGCCTGTCCCCGACCCACATCCAACGAATGCATGAGTTGTCCTGCTCAGTCCCTACGTGCCGTACGCAGCTTTGTGCTTGGCCTGTGCGCGACCCACATGCACTTCCAGAGCCGTTCTGACGCTCCTGTCCGCCCCTGCTCCTCCCTCCTCAGCGCAAGGCCGCCCTGGCCACTACCATCACTGGCTCGGCCACCTCGGCCGCCTCCTCCTCGGCGGAGGTGTTCTACAAGGGCAGCGTTGATTGCTTCAAGCAGGTCCTGTCCAAGCACGGCATCAAGGGCCTGTACCGCGGCTTCACCTCGACGCTCGTGCGTGACATGCAGGTGAGCCGACGGGTGGCGCGCTTCCCACGATTGACACCATGGTGCCACAACTAGAAGACCTGCGCATTTCTGCTGACCGTGTCCCTCCTCACCCCTTGCCTGCGCCTACCCAGGGCTACGCGTGGTTCTTCCTTGGCTACGAGGCCACGGTCAACCACTTCCTGGCCAACGCCGGCCCGGGCGTGCACACCAAGGCAGACCTGAACTACTTGCAGGTCATGGCGGCGGGCGTGGTGGCGGGCTTCGGCCTGTGGGGCTCCATGTTCCCCATCGACACCATCAAGTCCAAGCTGCAGGTGGGAGCGGGGCAGTACTGGGAGGGGAGCTGGAGGAGCGGGCGCTGCGATAGAGGCCGTTGCTGGCAGTCAGCTTTCGGTGTGAAGCAGGGTGCTGCGCTGCTCCTCCCTGCTCCTCATTGCTGCGCTGCTCCTCCCTGCTCCTCCCTGCTCCTCATTGCTTGGTGTTGACGCGTCGCTCCTCCCTCCCTGCTTACCCCCAGGCCGACAACCTGGCCAAGCCGCAGTACAGCAACACCGTGGACTGCGTGCGGCAGGTTATCAAGAGCGAGGGCCAGGCCGGCCTGTGGCGCGGCTTCTCCGCGGCCATGTACCGCGCCATCCCCGTCAACGCCGGCATCTTCCTGGCCGTGGAGGGTGCTCGCCAGGGCATCAAGTGGTACCAGGAGAACATCCAGCACGTCTACGGCGGTGTCGTCGGCCCCGCCACGCCCGCTGCTGGCTCGTCGTAAGCTAATGTCGTACCGTGTTGCGCTGTGAGAGGCGTGTTGTGGGCGGGCATAAAGCTTGACAATATGACAGCAGGTTCGTAGGGGTAGAGTATTTAGGGGGCGGAGGTATGGTGGACCCATGACACATGGACCCTTGAAGGAGGATAGCAGTGCTAACCGCGGCAAGGGGCTGGCGGCCGCATTCGTGTGCGGCCGCGGTTTTGGGTCCCCACAGGCTCTTTATGTGACAAATAGAATGCCGACAAGGTTCGCCACGCGCTGTGTGTATGGCACTGGTCTTGCTAGAAAGATGGAGTGTGTTCAGCGGGAAGTGCGCCGCGAGGTTACTGCCGGACAATTCACTGCGCCGGCATTCGTGTGCGTCGACAGGGGCAGGCCCTGATGGGCCTGTGTGAGCCCAGGAATGGATCGAGTCGTCGAGCGAGCATGGTACGGTGAAGGGTTCAGTGCTGTGGAGTGTTGAGGATGAGGCAGGCAGGATCGTACATAGCGCGATCGTTGGTTCTATGAGAGTTTCATTCGAGGCTGGCTCGCCCCCAGATTTTGCCGCTGGAGCGCAGCTGCGTCGGGGAGCGGCAGGGCGCGCCAGGCGCCTATGTAATGCATTTCGTTGGCATCTCCGGCTTCGGATCTGGTTTCTGGCTCGTGGCGGCGCCAAGGCAGCGATCCCAACCCCACTCCTGGTGAGGTCTGTGGTGTTCCAATCACAACCAGAAGGATGCTAGGAGAGGAGCAGAGACCACCTTGCAACAACCGCTCTGGCACCCCAGGTGCTCAGCAACCCGACCGGTTAGCGGGCATCCTTGAATGGCCGTGTAGAATGGAAGCGTCGCACACTTGCAGGCTGCGCGGTTAGTGGGGACGCGGCGGGAACCTGGCAGTGCCTTGTCTGTGGTGTTGTACGGTGGTGCTGTGCGCGCCTAGCGCCCAGGCGGCTTTCGCGCACCTACCAGACCTGACGCTGCACGAACATTCGCTACAACAATGACCCTTGACAAGATGGGACGGCGCGGCAAGCACGTGTCTCCCCTGTGCTCGTGACGTCAGCTTGCCGTGTCGCCTGGCGCCTCAGTGGGTCTCACGTACTGCCCAGTGACTAGCCACAAGTGACCTACAGGGGAACTTGCCCGTTGGATGACACCCGCAGACCGCTGGCCACGCTGCCCGACCCTTGAGCGGCGGCGTGGTCAGAGAAAAAGCGAATGACGCGAAGGCAGCACTCGATATCCGGCGATCACGTGCCAAAATTTGCGCCCGCAGGCCTCATCCTTCTTTTGGAAGTCGTAGCTGCAATGACGCTCGCCAACCGGACTTCAGCGCGGGGCTCTGCTTCGGCACCAGCCGAGCTCGCAAAGGAACAGCATGCTGTCCGGCGCTCCTGCGCAGCAAGACCTCGGGCACCCGGGTCGGCATCGCCAATCATGGACGTGTGGGGGCGCTCCGCGCCACCCGGGCTACTGCTGGGCGACGTATGCATTTCTGGAGTATAGGACGTTACCAATGCAAGTCATCGCACATCATGCGTTCGTTTGCTCTAATGGATTGTCGGCTAAGGGTGCGCACGTCCGAGGGGGGAGGGCGGGGAAAGTGGGGGGCGATGGTGTGTGTGTGCGTATGAGTGGGGTTACGTGCCGTCCAGCGACAAGTAAGCCGCGTCGTATGCCATGCATGCAGGTGCATACGTCCTCTATAGCTGAGCGCGCCTTGCTCGTCGGCCGACCAACAACAATATATGCCTTCGTGCCCTCATCCGAGTTGCCTACGCTCACTGTGAACCTGCCACGACACGCAATTCTCACAGCTGCGACTGACTGAAACGTGTGTTACTGTGTGGACTCTGCATGCGACGCGCATGCGCGTACTTCAGGACGCCAACCAGCCAACATGGCAGTATGTTTATTCATAACAGCGAGAAGCGACAACCTTTTTAAGCGTGGCGCCGTCGGCATGCGCAGCGGCGGGCTGACCCGCCAAGCGGCAGCCCGTCACTCCCGTGCTTGCCTCTACGGCCAGTTGCCGCGCCAGCAGACATGACCGCCGGCGACGACAGCGTCACTTACTCGCACACACTAGGGAAGCTGTTCCGTGTCGATGTGGAGCGAGCCGCTGCGGATGCTATGAAGCGCTCGCGCGCGGCTGCCCTGGGCCGGTCAAACTCTGCCCGCAGCAACGGCAGCTTCCGAGCCAGCCGGTCGTTGAGTGCCGCGCCGTATGCTGCGGGCCCCGGCGCCACTTCCGCCCACACAGGAGCGCTGCAGGTATGTGTGCGCCATGCACGCGGCTGCGCGCGGCGCCTAGCCCAATGCTTGACGTCCCCGCCCACAGTCCGCCAACCGCACCGCCCCTCCTCGCACGCCCCGCTCAGTCGATGCAGGTCCGCGGCTGGAGCATCGCGGCGGCCTCGACAGCTGCCAACGCACCAAACCAGCAGCAGGAGCAACAGCAGCAGCGGGTCCCTGCCGGTGCCGGCGGCGGCGGCGCAGGTGCGGCTGTCCTCTTTCCCCAACGACGCGCCGCGTGGTTGCGAGCGCAGCCGCGCGTGGGTTCCCAAGAACGCTCCAGACATGCCCCACAACGCTGCTGCTCCGCACTGCTGCATCGCCCTGCCAGGCTCGACGGCGGCCGAGCCCGCGCCGGGCACGCCGCGGCGACACGGCGCCTCCAACCTGCAGCCGCCCTCCTACGCCACCATCCCCGCTAGCTTCATGCGCACGCCAAGGTTCGGCACCGCGGCTCCCACTCGCGCTCCCCCGTCCGCGCAGCAGCCGCACTGCCCACGTGCACAGTTCCCACACGCCACGGCCGCTGCTCCAGAAAAGCAGTCGCGCTGCCGCCCCAGCACCTGCGCGCGACAGGTGTCCCTCGCCAGGGCCGGCCTGCGGCCACAGCACGCCCCTCGCCACGGTCGTGTTCGTGGTCATGGGCCGCAGCAGGCGGCCCGTGCCGATGCGCCGTGCTTGGAGCAGCGCCCGACGCGCGCTGGTGCCGCTCCCTCGCTCCCGCCCACCCTTGCCTACCCCGAAATCCCCTGCCGCCTCCTTCCCCCAGGTCAGCGCCCACCACGCCACGAGGCCGGCCCCACAGCAGCCCCGTCCGGCGGAGCATCGGCGCCACAGCGGCGCCCGACGGCGCTGGCGCTCCGGCGCCGCACCCAGCGGCCGGGCCCTTGAGCGCGCGGAGCAACCCAGGCCTCTGCGGCCGCGGCAGCTCCCTCGGCATGGCTGCCCAGCCGTCGCGGCCTGCAGCGGCGTACGGCCTGATTGCGAGCGGCATGCTCGGCACGCCCTTTGCGCGCCCGGCGTCGGCGGCCGCGGCGCTGCACGGCAGCCCTGCGGCGTCGCCACGGCACGCCTCGGGCCCGGCCGCACACGTCGCCGCGGCGGCGATGGCGATGTCGGTTTCCCCTGCGGCATGCAGCCCGCGGCCCTCGGTGCCAAGCAACCTGTCGTACCGGCCGCCGTCGGCGTCGGCCGACACAGCGGAGCCGGCGGCGGCGGCGATGGCGGCGATCGGGCGGCTGGCGGCAGCGATCGGCGCTCGAAACAGCGCGGCGGCGGCGGCGGCGGCGGAGGTGGCCGGCAGCACCTGGCCGGGGGCCGGCGGCGACGGCAGCGGCTGGGCGAGCCCTCGGTCGCCCCGGCCCAGCCCGCGGCCTAGCCCGCGATACAGCCACCGTTCCGTTGGCGGCGCCAGTGGTGGCGGCAACAGCGGCTCCGCCGTCTTCTCACACCTGCCCTTGGGCATCGCCGCCGCTGAGCTGGACGGCGGCGGCGCCAACAACGACGGCGGCGCCGCCAATGCCGACGCGGGCGGCGGCGCCGTCAGCTGGCGTGGCATGAACAGCTGGCTGGGCACGAACGCCACCGCCGACGGCAGCCGGGCTGCTGCAGCCAACGGTGCCGTCGGAGCGGCATCGCCAAGGGCCAGCGCACGCGGCGTGTCGCCGACGAGGCCCATGACGGCGCCGCCAGGCGCCGCCGCGGCGCGGGGCCCGGCGCCGGTGATGTTCGCGCCGCCGCAGCAACTCTACCGCGCAGCGCAGGCGGAGGCGTTGCGGGCGGCGGCGGCCGCAGCAGCGGCGGCGCGCGCCGCCAACTCGCCGTTCGGCGCCGACGGCCAGCCACCGCCAGGCGTGCCGCGGTTGGATCTCTCAGCGCTCAAGCGCCCAACCACCGCACGGCGCGCCGCCGCCGACGACGACGGCGCCGCCGCGGGTGACGGGCGGCAACTCACTTGGGCCAACGGCGACGTCGACGTCGACGCCATCAGCGACGCCAGCGACGTTGACGCCGACGCCGACAGCGACGGCGCCGACGCCGTGCCGTCGCCGTTGCGGGGCCGGCCATCCGCGAAGTCGATTGCGGCGTCGCCGTCGGCGCGTGCGCTGCTCGGCCGCCAGCGCTCCTTCCGGGCAGGCGCCGCCGCCGAGTCGGGCGGCGGCGATGCTGGCGGCGGCGACGCCGACGCCAGCTCGCCGCTGGCGGCGCTGCTGCGGAGCTGTGGAAATGCCGCGGCCGCGGGAGCCGGCGAGGCGTCAGCGCAGCCGCCGCCGGGCCCCAAGGTCTCCGGCGAGACCAACAAGACCCTACAGGTGATGCGACGGCGTTGAGCAGGCCGCAGCTGCTGCAGAGGATGAGCATGCATCCTCATCCTCATCCTCTGCCGCAGCTGCACTCAACTCGCATGCAGCTGCCGACGGGCCTGCATCCCACTGCCAGCGTGGCGGCAGCGTGGCCTGCGTCCCCCCGGAATGGGGGCCCCCACCTCAACTTGTGTCCGTGCCAGCACACCCCATGTCCTTTGGGGGCTTCTCTGCATGGCAGCATGGGTATGGGGCATGGCTGATGCCGATGAGTGTCGTCCGCCCCCTCAGGTGGGCGTCAGCGTGGCGGCACTGCTGGACCTGGTGAAGCGGCTGGGCCAGGGCCAGCGCCACCTCAGCACCGCGCAGGTGCGGCATGGTTCTACAGTGCGCTGATACTACAATGCTAACTGGAGCATGAGCTTAGCATAGTAAAGAAGTCACGCCACTTCCAGCGGCTGG
>BDDC01001868.1:0-19189 GCA_001662425.1 Chlamydomonas sphaeroides | reverse complement strand
TTCCCGACGCCTGCCGGCCGGCGCCCGGGGCGCGTGCCGGGGTGCGGGGAGGCAATGGGCGCTCACGCGATGCGAGGGGGAGGAGGCCGGGGCAGGGCGGCGCGGCGCTGCGATGGTGCTGGCGGCGGTCGTGTGTGTATGGGCTAGGGCTTGGGGCGCGCGGCTCTCAACGCTGAACTCGTTGTGGCACAGAGCGGGTGTCACATGGAAAAACACGTTGGGGGACAGGGGAGAAGCCGGGGAAGGAGCGCGTGTGTTTGCCTTGCCTGCCGCACCCATCGGCCGCAGGCACGCCCGGCCCTAGGCCCCTCGCTCGTGACCGCAACGACCCTAACCAGTCCCTCAGTCCCTCCCCCACGCCGCCTCCGTACGCTGTACGGCGGAGCCGTGTGCCGTACCTGCATGACGTCGAAGAAGCCCACCGTGTAGACGTACATGCAGCGGTACAGGCGGTCGATGGCGTCGTTGGACAGGCCCGCGCCCAGCAGCTCAACGCGGGTCAGGCCATACGAGGCCAGGCCCTGGGGAGATGGAGGGGGCGGCGGGGGACAGGCATGGGCTTCGGCACGCAGGCGGCCTCGTTGGGAATGGGGGACGCCTCGGCACGGTGTTGCCGTGCAGGTCCGGCAGCGGACGGGGCGGAGGGCGAGCAGCTGGCGCATGCAGGCGGGGGCGGGGGTGGCGGCTCGGCACGGTGTTGCCGTGCAGGCCCGACCCAGCAGCGGACGGGGCGGAGGGGGAGCAGCTGGCGCATGCAGGCGGGGCCGGGGGCGGGGGTGGCGGCGCCGCACCTTCAGCGCGCTGGCGTCCATCTTGAGCGGGTCTGGAGGGGCAGCGGTGACAGAGCCGCAGACGAAGGTTACGAAGGCGCAGTGGGCGCGCTGGCTCAACAACCAAGGCCGAGCGACCGATGGACGCACACAGCGACCGTGCCGCTCCGGCTTTCTTGCACGGGTAGCTGCTGTCGCATGGGCTTTAGGGTAGCTGCTGTCGCATGGGCTTCAGGGTAGCTGCTGTCGCATGGGCTTCAGGGTAGCTGCTGTCGCATGGGCTTCAGAGCAGCTGCTGTCCCGCGCGAACATACTAGCAGCCCCCGGGCCCCCGGCACCGCCCCCGGGCCCCCGGCACCGCCCCCGGGCCCCCGGCACCGCCCCCGGGCCCCCGGCACCAGCCCGCCCCTGCTCCCGGCTACCCCCCCCCCGCCTGACCCAACACCACACTCCCTCCGCTGCCACCCACCGCCCATGCCGGCCATGCCGTTGCCCAGGGTGGCAGGCGTAGCCTGAGAGTCCAGCACCTGGGGCCGGGGGAGCGGAGGAGGAGGAGGAGGAGGAGGCATGGGCCGGGCGTCAGCGGCGAGGAAGGAAGGCCCCTGCTCGCGGCTTTCCCCAGTGCCGCCACGCCCTTGTCGCACTTCCCCTCTGCCCCTTTTGCCCCCTCTCCCCCCTCTCCGCGTCCGCCTCCGCCCCCTCACCTGGTTGACCCACAGCTCCAGCAGGATGCGGCCGTACTCGCGCTTGTTGTCCCGCAGGAGCGCCTGCTCGCAGGCGGGGGCGCACCGGGTGTGGGGCTGCCCGGCGGGTACCCGTACACCGCCGCGCCACTCCCAGGTGCACAGCCCTCGGTCGGGGCCCTCAGGCTGCAGCAGTCCGACACTGCTGGCCGGCAGGCGTGGCCAGCGCCGCCCCGTCCCCATCCCCCGCGCAGCCCAGCCCTGCCGCACCATCTCGCGCTCCTTCTGGTCCAGCGCCAGCGAGGCCTGGGGACGAGGTGCAGGTGGTGCAGGTGGGGCAGGGGCGCTGGCGCGCCAGGCCCAGGCGGGGGAGGCAGGCGGGGATGCGTGCCACGCGCTGCTCGTCCTGCCCTGCTTCACATGCCACCCCTTGCACGACCACACACGCCCTCCCCTCCTCCCCCGCCTGCCCTCCTCGCCCTCCCGCCCCCTCCCCTCTCCACTCCCGCCCCCTCCCCTCTGCACGCCCCACCCCTCCCCTCTCCACTCCAGCCCCCACCTGCAGCACGCTCCGGTGGTCCACGTCCCCCGCCCGAGTCATGAGCGCCGCCTTGCGCGCCCTCCTCGCGGGGCTGACCCCGGGGCTCATGTCGTCCGACATCGCCGCATCAAACGTGTCGCCCGCCGCGTCTGGGGGCGAGAGCGACGGGCAGGGGCACACCGCGGGAGTCAAGGACTAGTTTGCAGCCTCCGAGGGCGCGGCGGAGGGCGGGCGCGGGCGAGCAGGGGCAGCACGCGGCGGAGGCCAGCGGCGGAGGCCCAGGCGGTGGCGGGGGTGCGGGAGGCGCTGGCGTCACCGACACCGCCAGCGGCGGAGCGCTGGCGCAGGGTCAGGCCCGGGATACGCAGCAGCTGGGGAGTCCCAGGGGCGGGCGGCCGCATGGGCAGCGCCAGCACGGGCCCCAGCCGCCGGTGTCGCGGCTGTTACCGCGCCGCACGGCGGCCGCTGCCAGCCGCCGCGACGGGCCGTGCACGGCGCTACGGCCGCCCACTGCGGCCTGAGCCGCCGGGCCCCTGCCTCGCCGCCGGGCTGGCTGCTGCGGCCGCGGCAGCTGTGGTTGCGGCTGTGGCCGCGGCAGCGACCGCTGCCGCTGCAGCGCCACGCTTCCTGCCCCACGTGCGGCCCCATGGCCGGCGCTGTCCGCCTGCGAAGCCAGGGGGCTGCTGCGGCTGTGCCCGCCGCCTTTGCGCGCGGGTCCTGGGCCGGGGCCGGGGCCGGGCCCGGGCAGCAGCGGCGCACCCTCGTGCCTCTGCCAGCAAGCGACATCCCAGGCCTCTGGCCGTCCTCCGCTCGGCATTGGGGCAGGGAGACCCCGGGCGGGCGGCCGTCGCCGCTGCATCGCAGCCCTGGCAGCAGCTCGGCAGCAAGCCGCTGCGGCTGCTGCCGCCCGAGGCCCAGCGGACGTGCCCTGGGTAAGGTGCGCTTGCACCGTTGCCGACAGGGCCACACAAGGAGGCACCGCCGCCGCCGCAACGACCGCAGCGGTTGCGGCGCCTGCCGACATCCCAGCAGCAGCAGGGGCCGGCCTCCCGCTGCTGCCACGGCACCGCCCACACCCACGGCTCGGCCGCGGCCCCGGCAGAGGACGCAGCCGCTCCCCCAGCGCCGCATCTCTACGCGACACGCTGCAGGCTGCTTGCCGCGCCGCGCCCGCCCCGCCCCTGCCGCCACAGTCCCAGCCACTCCGGTGCAGGCCCCCGGGGCTGTGCGCCAGTCCCTGCTGCGCCGGCGCTGCAGGGGCAGCTGCCAGCAGGGTGTGCCTGGCGGCTGCCGCTATGGGGCCGCCGCCGCTGCGGACGTGGCTCCCAGGCGCCTGGGGTGCGCGTGAGCCAGGGCGCCTGGACCGTGCTGAGCCCTGCAGGGCCCCAGATGACTGGCTGCGTCGGCCCGCGGGCCGCAGCAACGGCAGCCTCCTCGTGCGGCCGCTCCAGCCAGGCAGGGCCCCTCCGCCCCTCCGCAGCTTCCCTTGAGGCGGCAGGGCCCGGCCCCAGGCGCCAGGCGACGGGCCGCTGGCGCCCCGGGTCTGGGAGCCCGTTCCGGCTAGGTCCAAGCCACCGCCGGCGCCTTGCCGGACGCCGCCGCCATTGGCGTGCTCCACGCTCGGACGCGGGGCCCCAGTCCAACCACATCCCTCCCAGGCGGCATCGCACCGGGGCCCGTACCTCTGACGCGCTGTAGCGGCGGCAAGTGTGCCGAGGGCGCTCGTCCGTCGGGCAGCGGCACGGCCGCTTCTCCCAGGTTGTCGCTGGGGGAGCCGCGGCCGCCGCTGGGTCCGTACGGCTGGAGTTGCGGCAGTGGCACGATGGGAAAGGGGCGAAGCAGCGAAGTTGAAGGTGTGCCAGCACGTGCCCATATGTTCTGGCCCGAGGTGCTGCCCCCAGGGGCCGCTCCCAGTCGTGGCTAGCCGACGCCAGGCAGCCGCAGGCAGGAAGGGAGCATGCGCTCGGCCATGGTTTCACACGTTCTGGACAGGCCGCTCCCCGACACAAGACTGCGACATGTGCTTCTCCCCACACGGCGCCTTGGCCGTGCAAGCACGTCGAGCGACAAGCATGCGGGCATTCTGCGCACCAGCGGCTCCAGCCGGGCGCTCACGCGCCTCGGCCCCATATTGGTCATCACAGCTCCCGGCTGCTGCGCCATCTCGCCGGGCCTCTTTGGTCGCCGAGGCGGAAGGCTAGCTTAGAAACGTTCGTGTCATTCTTGGGCCTATGACCCAGCGCGTTGGCAAGCTGTGTAAAGATAAGTTGGAATGCTACAATAATGAGCAAGAAGCGGAATAGACAAGTCTTGCATGGGCAAGTTGAAGCCCTCGCCCAAACTTCTCAGCCTAGCGCTCCCCCCTGCGCCCTCTGTCCACCGCTTCCATCACTTGCCACTCCTGGCTCTGCGCGCAGTCATAACCTTGCCTCTGAGCGTCCCGCAAATTGGCCCGTGCCGTGACGCTGCGCCATGAGCTGCAAGGCAGACGCACAGTATAACTTTGGGCGCGCGTCAGGTCAGCGGGGCCGGTGGGCTGCTGTGCTACGCGCGTCGGCACCATGCGCAACACCCACCCCTACCCACCCGCTCCTTCCGCTCCCAATACACCGACGCTCCCCTTCCCGACACGGCCCTCCCCTGGCAGAGTACGACGAGCTTGTATACGGAGCTGCTCGTCCTGGGGCGGTAGGCCAGCGCTGTTTCAACGAGGATGATAAGGTTACCCCGGACGAGGGTGAGAGGCCACGGCCCCTTCCCCGTTGCGCCCCCTAGTTCTCCCCTGCGCCTTCCTTCGACGCTGCGCGAACGGCTGTAACCTCTTGCGTCCTTCCACCGCAGTCAACGCCTGGGCCGACTTCATGTCAGCCCACGGCATCAAACGCGTCGTCTCGCTGCTGAGCGCATCCGAGGTACGGCCCTGCGGCCGCCTCCGCGCACCAGGCGCCACATCTCACGCCAGCACAGCGCGACCCCCGCACCCCCGGAACTCCCTTATACGTCGTATCATACCGTGCCGTACACACACGCCGCGTGCGTGTTACCTGATCGCTATCCTGAAAATGAACACACGAACACACAGGTGGCTACGTACCAATCCCCGCCCACGCCGCTGCTGGCGACCCGCTTCCCGCGGGCGGTACTCATAGACGCTAAGGCGCCGGGCGGCTGCGAGGCGCTGCTGACTGAGCTGGAGGCGGCGGACAAGGCCGGCGAAAAGGTGGGGGCTGGGGGAGGCTCGGGCCAGAGGTGGGTGATACCGGTAGGTTGGAACTCACAGCGCGTGAGCTGATGCCGGGGGGCGCCTTGCTCCTTCCTGGCCACCTTTGCATCGCGCAGGTGCACCCGGAGGAAACAAACCATGTCGTTCCCCATGGCATTCTAGCCACACTCTGACGTAGCCCTGCCCCACCACGCACCACGCAGGTGGTCGTGCACTGCTGGGGCGGTGGCGGCCGCACCGGCCTGGCGCTGGCGGCGTGGCTGATGCGGCGGCACGGCCTGGCGCCCGAGGCGGCGGCGGCGGCCGTAGAGGCCTACTCCAAGGCCCAGGGCGCATCGCGGCGGGCTGACGTGGCCGCGCTCAAGGAGTGGGTGGGGCTTTGAGCCGGGCAGCCTTGTCACTGCTGTTATTGCACGGGCCGAGCCGCAAGGACACCAGGCGCGCAAGTCCGAACAGGGCCGTGGGCCACAGGGCGTCAGGTCATGCGTGGCGTGTGCTGTGGTGGGGCAGTGCGCCCTAGCGGCGGTGCTGACGGTCAACGGGTGGCGGGTGCGGCTTCGGGAGGAGCGCCGGCCGTCGCGTTCGCGTCTCTCGATATTTCAGCCACCTCTGGAAGAGCACTGCGGCACGCCGGAGCTGCGGGGTCGCAGCTCGCAAGCCGCCGGGCTTACCGTTGTGCGGTAGTGGGAGTTGGGCCGGCCTCTGAGCGCGGCACTGCGGGATAGCAAGTCAGCAGGGGCTTTGCTGTGCGCTAGCGGCGGCGCTGGAACTGAGCAGATGGGGCCCCAGGAGTGCTAGGGCTGCTACTCGTATAGCAGTCAGGGGCGTGGGGAGGGCCACCTGAAGGGCACTGGGGCCTGTCGATTGCAAGCCGTTTCGATCACTTCTAGCCTGTCGAATGGCGCGTCGGCAATCCGATATGGCGATGGAGCGGAGTTGCCACTGTGGGGCTCGCACAGGAACGTGTGGGGCCTTGCAGGGGATAGGCCTGGACTCGTGCAGGGCGAAAAGGAGAGGGGCAGCCGGTGGGTGTCACGCGGGGTGGGAGGCACGGAGGCTGGCGGGGAGCGGGGGGGGGCGATGTCCGACGCCCGTGCCGCAGAGACGGCTACCGGATGCTGTTGCAGCTGTTTGCCGCTGTTTGCAGCAGCACCGGCTGCCGGATGGATCCTCATCGCTCGTGGCTCGCGCGCTTTCCTTGTCGTGGTCGAGCGCCCATGCCCCGTGCATCTCAACGTCGCTCACACCGCCGGATACGGACAGGAGGGGCCTGCGCTCGTGCTTCCTTTGGCGCCAGAGTGTCATTGCGCTCGACCCACACTCCGGCCCTCGCGACGTCCTCCGCTGCACAATGGGTCCTGGTATGCAGCCACCCCCAGCCCTTGGCCGCCACCGACCGCCGCCCAGCTCCTGCGCATGTGGCTTCCACGCCGCGTGTAGGTTGGCAAGCGGCTGGCAAGAAACCGGGGTCCGGGCCCCTGCATCCCCGCCGCTCCCTGCCGGCTTGCCCGGTAGGCGGTGCGCGAGGTGGCACCCTTGCCGGCGCTGCCCCGCCTCATGCTGGCCCGGGCGGACAGCAATGCGCGCCTGGGCCGCAGCTCCACGGTGGTGAGCGGTGTCTACACTGGTGAATGCTGGGCAGAGGCATGGGCTTCCACAGCGACCAGGCCCAAGCGAATGGACATGAACGTCTCTGGCGCCACTGCTTCTGTCTCTGTGCCCGAGCGGGTGCGGCCCGCAGGGCTGCAATCGCAACACCCGTTGCGGCGTCCCGCGTGCGCGGCCGACACGGCGGGGAAGCTGTCAGAACCGAAGAAACCTGTCCCAGCTGCGCATGGGTGCATGGCTCGCCCCCCAAAGAGGCCATCCAGACCAGACGAACACCGTCATTATGCGGTTGTAACTGGGACTACTTCAGGGGTCTCGGGCACGCTAACCTCCGTGCCCTCACCCCACGGGCCGGACCTAGCCGTCGATGAACGGCATGGTGGGTTTCTCGACAGAGCGTCAAGAGGATAGCGCAGAGGTCATGACGTCATGCGAGCCCCTGCGTGCGCGCCGAGCTGCAGTAGCGGGTCGCAGGCAAGGTGGCTCACGCGTACAAGTTGGCCCCCTGCACACGTTGCTGGCCTTGAGAGGAGGGGGTGGAGGGATGCCGACAGCCACCGCGCAATAAAAACTGATAGGCATAGAATGATATGACGGCTTGGGCGTATATCGCCAGGAGGTCAAGAAGGCGACAGATATTGGCGCAGGGCGTCGCCGGCTGGCACGGGTTTCCAGAGAAACGCGTGGCGTGGGTCAGCGTGGGTTGGGTGCCTGCAGAGCAGCTCGCGTCGCAACACAGAGCGGCAACAACCAATTACCCCATCCGACTTAGGGAGTGTACACGGCTGGGTGTGACGAGAAGAGTATGGTAGAGGGACTCGCATGTCACTGCAGACATGTTTGGCGCCACCCAGCAACTAAGCACCGTTTCACCAAGGGCGGGATAGAGAAAAGTAAAAGGACTGCGGTGGTTTGGACTGCACGAAAAACGACTGCGTCAAATCTTTTTGCAGCCATTGCGCGACTCCCTGCTGTCTGCCCGCCCCCAGCCCGGCAAACACACACACGCGATATGACCTTATAACCAACTGTGCAGCATAAAGATAAGCAACAACCTCACATAGCCAGTCAAGCGCACTGATCGGCTATGGCCGAAGAGCTGGCCCGCAACTCGGGCACGCCTGAAGACGTGCTCAAGCTGGTCGAGGGACAAGACTTCCTGCTCAAATGCCTGCGGAAAGCCAAGTTCTCGGCGGACTTGCTCCAAGACACAGCCGATGCGTGTGAGATTAACGACTTGAACGCGCTGGTCCTCGCGTCGGGCCTCCTCAGCGTCACGGAGGCCTCGGAGAAGCTGTTTCTCATGCAGGACGAGGCGAGCACGGTTGTCGCGGTTTGTCGCAAGGAATGCCTGCGCGCTGGGGTCAACTTTGGCGATGGCGCCAAGCTAACAGCCGAGGAGCTGGCCGAGGCTGATGACGACGGTACGTGCCCATGGGAGCTATGCTGGGTCAAGGCTGGTCGCTACGGTTCGGTGCGGTCTTTGACCAGGTCGCGTGCCTGCAACCTCGCTCCCGCAGAGCCGGCACCGCCGCCCTCGCAGCCCGCGCATCCCGCCGTCCACATCCCCGGCACGGAGCGCACAACCAGTCGCAGATCCCCAGGCAGGCCATCGCTGGACAAGCAGCCAGGCGTCTCCGGAGGCGGGGCAGCTGCGGCATCAGCACTTGTGGTTGAGGCAGCACCAGCGACGGCGTCCGCATCCAGCTCAACAGCTGCTCCAGCGCCGGCGTCGGCGCCAGCGCCGGCGCCGGCGCCGCAGCCGGCTGCTCCCGGCCAGCTGCCGACCGCCGCCTCCGCTCCAGTCGCCAGCACCAGCGGCATCGACCCCCACCCTGACCCCAACTTCCTCATAAAGCCCCCGACGGCGGGTGGCGCGGCCTCGACACCGCCCCCAGCAGCTGCCGCTAGCGCCGCTGCCACGCCGCACACGGCCCGCAGCCACATCCCAAGGCCCAGCAGCGCCAACCCCACCACCCCTGCACCAGCGGTCGCGACGCCGCGAGACCGCACTGCATCCAAGCAAGGACCCCGGCCGTCGTTTGGGCACGCAACGCCGTCGGCCGCCGCCACATCTACGCCAACAATGAACGGCAAGCACACGCCGGCGGCATCAGCTGCCAGCGCCAGCTCCACGCGGCCGCCGCGACCCACAACCGCCCCGCTGACCGCGCGCGCTTCAACCACCGCGCCGCTTGGCAAGGACCGGCCGGCGTCCGCGGCGCCGACGACCACTTCAGCTAAGCTGCCGTCGTACGCCAGGTCGACGGCGGCGCACAAGGTGCGTTGCGCAACAGCCGTGTTCCATAAACTAGCATATGCGTCGCATGTGGGTCGCGCACTGCGGACACTGCAGACGGCCTCAGTCGTTACAGACGCTAGGTTAGCCTGCAATTATGCGGGTCGAGTATTGGAGTTTTGCAGATCTCCTATGCAATGTTGCCGGCCTGCGCAGCGCCATGCGCCAGATGCTAGTTCGTGCGTGCCGAGCCGGGCTTCGATGGCTACATCGCGTGCTTGCCCCTGCTTATACACAGAACCGGCTGCTGAAGGAGGAGGCGGACGCGCCGTCGACGTCGGCGGCCGCCCCTGTCACTTTCGCCAGCACCAACAAGCCGCTGCGGCGCTTCCTATACATGGCGCCGCGCCCCAGCAGCGCAACGCCGGAGGAAAAGAAGGAGCCCAAGAAGCCCATCTTCGACAACATTCGGTCCAGCTTGCTTCGGCCCACGGCTGCGTTCCTGGTGAGGCGCCTGATGGATTGAATTGTACTCGGGTTAGGCCGCCCGTCAGCGTCAGTCATTCCGTGAAGGCCGTTGGACGCAGCGGCTGCCAACCACGTGTCGCCGGCCACTGGCTGCAGTCGCACCTGTGCTCCTGATGGGTTGTGCCTGTTGTTCTCTTCAGTCGTGGTGAAGCCGCCGCAGCGAAGCCGGCTCCACAGCACTCGTTGCTTGGCACTTCCGTGACGTGTTTTGCGCCATCGTCCCCTGCAGGCGTGGAGCCAAGGCAAGGGCAAACAGGCCAAGGAGGCGGACCTCAAGTCCAGCCAGCAGCTGCAGGTAAGCTGCAACCGCTTTCGCCCATGCTATAGCAACGCCCTGCAATGGCTATGAAAGGAGCCTGCTAGGACAAAAAGTGCACCGTTCCGAACACAGCGTGGGCCTGTTGTCCGCCACAAGCTACCTCTGTGCACACATGCAAACAGCCTTCAAGTCTCATTTTGGCAGGCGTGCGTGGTTGGCAACGTAGGCGTACCAGTAACATGTCGTAGCGATGCACCGTTCGCCAGCGCACCCGCGCGCTCATCTGGTTGCTGTTTGCTGTCCCGTCGACTTGGTTTCTCGGCGACCCCCATTCGACTACTCCACGGTCGGATCATGCCCTTCTCCACAGAGCCAGACGTCGGTCGCGCGGTCGGCCAAGGCGGCGGCGAGTACCACGTCCGCGTCCACGGCGCGCGGCGACACTGCGAGCGGCGCTGCACACTCGCCCAGCCAGTCGACGGGTGCGTCCAAGGTGACCACCACTCCGCAGCCCTTCCGGCTGGCGTCGGAGGAGCGGCACAAGAAGGCGCAGGATGACCTGGCGCGGAAGGTGGGCGTCGTGCTGGGCGCCATGGGATACGCTGCACCACCATGGGCTGCAAGGGATATGGCACGCCAGTACACGTCGCAGCCAGGGGCGTGGGTCGGACGGTCAGGACCCCGGGCGCCCGAATAGTATTGCTCCTAGCTTCCCCAACTGCCAGCAACGCCCGCCTCCTGCCTTCGTGGCGACCATTGCAGAAGGAGGAGAAGGCGCGGCTCGAGGCATCGATCCCCAAGTTCAAGGCGTCGCCCATGCCCGGCGCCGTGGGAGCTATATCCACGCCCAAGCGTGTGTCGACGGCGGCACAAGCGGTGCGTGGGGCCAAGTGGCACGGCAACGGCAGCCCGGGTCGCAATTTATGTCGATGCGACTCCTTCCCACGCAAACGTCTCAGGTCCCCAAGCCCATGTCATTGAAACCCATACCTAACAAGCACCAACTTGCCCTGTTCCTCGCAGGACCTGTAAACTCCCGGGCTGCAAATCGAGCTGGGAACCGGTGGCTGGGAAGGGCATCTGCGGTGGCAGCGGCGGCGCAGTTGTACACGCGGTGCGGAGTGGGGATGCGGAAACACAAGTACGCCCTTGCGCTACGCGCTTAACTGTGTGGGCTGCCGTTCTGGGCGTTCAGTAACCAGGCGGAATATTTGTCGATGAGGGCGTGCGGCGTGTGAGAGTTACTTGCAGAACGGCGCGCGGGATGGAGGGGGCGACGGGTAAACGATAGCCGTACGGCTCTGTGTGTGGCCTGCGGGCAGCTGGTGGTCGAGGCTCTGATCTGGGCCGTCTGCCTCGAGAAGGATTACTTTCAAGGTACGAGCCGCCGTGTAATTACCTCGGCGTGCTTTCAGCGTTCTCTGTTTTGGTCGCGGATGGCCACTTTCAGCGGCCGGGCGCTCGCCGCGCAGTCGCAGCTTGCAGCATACACCAGCCCAATTGTCGTGCGCGCTCCTGTACCTTGTGTGGCTCGCTGCGCGCGGCGACAGCAGCGACTGCGAGTTGAGGCCGTGGCTATGGAGGCTCCGACTACCCTGCGCACGTACCAGTACAGCCAGCTTAGCCGCGCGGAGCTGAAGCAGGTGCTGGCCCGGCCGCGTGTGGACTTCAGCAGCATCCTCAACACGGTGAGCGGCGGCCGCTCGCCTGAGGCATATATGAGCGCAATTGCATTCGGAATGCTTATCGCGGCTTTGAGGCGCTCGCGGCTGTGGTTAAAACACAGCGACGGCAAACCCACCCGCACCACCTCCATCGTCACCGTGTGTTTCCGCCCAGGTGGGCCCAATCGTGGAGAACGTGCGCGAGAGGGGCGATGATGCCGTGCGCGAGTACACGGCCAAGTTCGACCGTGTCAACCTCGACACGGTGTGCGTGCGCATCCAGGTGAGACCCGAGACGGGCATGCCGCGCGCCGCCCCTTGCTGCCGCGGCGCCGCCGCAGCCGCCCCCGCCCTTGTGGCACTCTGTCGTCATGGCCGGCCGCTGGCCCCCGGCTGCTGCTCCCGCCAACGAACTCCCGCCTGCCCCCTCCTGCCCCTGCCGCCTGGCCGCTCTTATCTCCCCCCCCACGACCCTCTCCTTGTCCCTTTCCCCGCACCCTTCTCCGCATCCTCGCCGCGCCCCTCTCCCGCAGGACCTGCCCGACCCGGTGCTGCCGGCCGATGTGACGGCTGCTTTCGACGTGGCGTACGCCAACATCAAGGCCTTCCACACCGCGCAGCAGGCGGCGCCGCTCGAGGTGGAGACCATGCCCGGCGTGGTCTGCAGGTGCGGTGGCCGCTGCAGCCCACGTGAGGCGCAGAGCAGCACCAGGGAAGGCCAGGGCATGCGGCGCTTGGAATGGCCGCCGCACACACGCGGAGCCAGCCCGACTGGGGGTGGCCACGACCGTTCTGCCTCCCGTCCTCGCGGCCGCAGGCGATGCGCCTAACGGCCCCTGCACGCCCGCACGCCTGCTCTCCCCTTCCAACGCCCCTCCATCCCGCTCCCTTGCCTCCCTCTCTTGCTCCCCAGGCGCGTGACGCGGCCCATCAACTGCGTGGGCGTCTACGTGCCCGGCGGCACCGCGGTGCTGCCCTCCTCGGCGCTCATGCTGTCGGTGCCCGCGGGCATCGCCGGCTGCGGCACCATCGTGCTGGCCACGCCGCCGCGGCCCGACGGCAGCATCACGCCCGAGGTGGGGTTTGTTGGGGGGGGCAGGCGGGGGCGCTCTGGAGTCTCGAAAATAGAGAAAACGGGATGGGGGATGAGGTTCGCTGGGTCGAGTGAGGGGAAACAGAAGGCCTGACAGGCGGCATGACGCTCGAGGTGGGGGTTGTGGGGCGGCGGTGGGGTTTTGTGGTTTCGGGGATACGGCAAGCGGGGTGGTGGTGGGGGTCCGGGCCGGCGGGGCGCTGGAGTCTCAGGGGACGTGGCAGCTGCGTATAGGTGCTCGGGGTGGTGGGATACGGTTGAGGCGGCTCGAAAAGGGCCTGGCCGCGCGAGCACGCCTAAATTAGGGTGGGACGGCGGGGTCAGGGGGGCCGGGGTTGAAGGGCAGGAGGTACCGACGCAATGGCGTTGGGACGGTGCGGGGCGGGAAGTTGTGGGTATGACATGTAGAGAGGCGTGTGCGAGTTGGGAGCAGTGAGATGGTGCCACATCGTCCGATGTTGGGGGGAGGGACTGGCAGAAAGAGCGCGGTCCTAGAGCGATGGGCCGCACGCCACGGCGGGGGAGGCGGCGCTGCCGGTGCGCCATGGTGCGGGCGGCGCCCAGCACACGGGCACGTACCCTAGCCCGCAGCCCTATGCTTCCCCCTCCCTGCCAGGTCCTGTACTGCGCCAAGAAGGCGGGCGTGACCCACATCCTCAAGGCGGGCGGAGCGCAGGTGCGGGGCCGCGCTCAGGGGGGTGCGCCAAGGGGGCGCACGGCCGCGCTGCGGGCCTGGACGCAGGAGGACGCTGCTATCCACGCAATAGGGGGCACTGCGAATGGGGAGCGGGGCGGGGACACTACCCTTCTACCTTGAGGGGCCGTCGGTCGTGGCGCTGGGGTGCTCGGCGGCGCGGCCGTGGGCCAGGGGCGAGAGCTCTGGCCGCGCGTGGGGGACCCTGCCGGGCCAGCGGCTGGCTGTGCCCGGGGCACCTGGCCCGCCTGCCGCCGGGCGATTTGCGGCCGCCCCTCGCGCTGCCACGCCCTGGCAGCTGGCCTCAGCCTGGCGCTGCACGGCGCGCCCAGCCCGCGTGCCTTCCCCCCTCCCTCCCCCCTCCAGGCCGTTGCCGCCATGGCCTGGGGCACGGCCTCCTGCCCCAAGGTGGACAAGATCCTGGGCCCCGGCAACCAGTTCGTCACGGGCGCCAAGATGCTGCTGCAGGTGGAGGGGCACCGGGACGGGGCGAGGGGATTGCGGGACCGCCCGCGTGCACAGCCTGAGGGGGACAGGGCACGGCCGGCCATATACGCACGCAGTGCCCCTTTTCTCCTCGGCAACATTCCCGCCGCTCATCCTCGCCACCTCTCTACCCATGTTATACCCCCTCGTCCTGGCCCCGTCCCCCGGCAGAACTCCGAGGCCATGGTGTCCATTGACATGCCCGCCGGCCCCAGCGAGGTCCTGGTCATCGCTGACCCGGGCGCCAACCCCGCCCACGTGGCCGCCGACCTGCTCAGTCAGGCGGAGCACGGGCCGGACAGCCAGGTGCGGAATGGGGCAGGAGAAGGCGGAGACAGCACAGGCAGAGGAGCCGAGCGTTGCAGGGTTCAGCGGGCGGGGGGGTATAAAATGGGTAACGGTTGCGAAGGGAGGGGGCGGTGTAAGGCAGGCTAGGCTTGGGGCCGCCCTTCCCCCTGCCTCTAGGCCCCACGTACCCTGGCCCGTCTTCCCCCTAATTCCCCCCTTTCCCCCGCCCGCCAGGTGGTGCTGGTGGCGCTCCCTGGCGTGGACCTGGCGGCCGTGGCCGCAGAGGTGGACCGCCAGTGCACCGCGCTGCCGCGCAACGAGACGGCGCGCAAGGCGCTCGGCCACTCGTACGCAGTGCAGGTGCGCGCTAGGGCCAAGGGCTGCAGCAGGGGTTGGTGAGGAGGGGGGAGGGTTGCTTGTGTCGGTGTGGTTGGGGCAGCTGGATGGGCATGCGCTTAGCCTGTTGGGGGAGCATGGGTTGGCCAAGGTGCTGGGGGCTGCACCTATACGTTTTTCCCGTCATGCGTTCCCCTCCTCCCCCCCTCTGCAGGTGGCCTCAAAGGCCGAGGCCATTGCCTTCTCCAACATGTACGCGCCTGAGCACCTCATCGTCAACACGGAGGACGCGGAGGAGTGGCTGCCGGAGCTGGACAACGCGGGTGAGGGGGGCAGGGGCAGGGAGGCCATGGGGAGGAATGACTGGCAAGAGGCTATGACGCCGTGTGATGATTGGGAGGGGAGGCGGGATGGCGGGGAAGGGCCGTGCGCGACGGGGGCGGTGCTTTTGTTGCCCAGGAGCGCACGTGACGGGGCGGGGCAGCTTGACAGGGCGAGGGAGGGAAGTGGCGGGACTGAGGGAAGGTGAAAGGGAAGCGGCAGCGCCGCTGGCGGCGTTGCGACCCAGGAAGGACCGCCCGGTGCCGGCGCCTTCCCGCATGGGGGGGGGGGTATCCGCCGGGCGCGCGTGTCCCATGCACCCTGGCCCAAGCCTGCATGTGCGAGCGTGCCGCCACCCCAAACAAACCCCACCATTCCTCTTCTCCCCGCCCCGTCCTGCACGCCAGGCTCTGTGTTCCTGGGCCGCTGGACGCCCGAGTCGGTGGGCGACTACGCCAGCGGCACCAACCACACGCTGCCCACGTACGGCTACGCGCGCATGTACAGCGGCGTCAGCCTGGACTCGTTCGTGAAGCGCATGACGGTGCAGGTGGGGGCAGCGGAGGAAGGGCGGGGAACGGGGAGGGGGAGGGGGTTGGGTTTGGCAGGGGAAGCACGGGGTCGAGGAGGGGAAGCGCGAGGGCCGACGGCGTGCGTGCCCACGAACCCCAACCGGGGCTTTTTATGCCGCATTTCCCCCTTACCCCCACGTTGCCCCCGTCCAGAACCTGACGCTGGAGGGCCTCAAGGCGCTGGGCCCCTCCGTGGCCAAGATGGCCGAGGTGGAGGGCCTGGAGGCGCACCGCCGCGCCGTCACGCTGCGCCTGGGCAGCAGCCACTAGGCGCCTGCAGGCCTCGGGGGCCTCGCAGGGCCTCCTTGGTCGTGGGTTCTGATGCCAGGTGACTAGGGGTGCTGGGGACATACGACACGTTTGGCGGCGGGGGAGTCGGGGAAGGCTCGCTGGCGGCCGTCTGCGCTTGGCGCAGAGCTTCGCGCCCGATGGGGGCGGGGGGAAGGAAAGGAGCGGGTGGTGGGGCGCGAGGTGTGAAGAGCACCTGATAACGTGTGCGAGGGAGGTTGGGGGAGGTGGTGCGGTGGCACGGGAGCTGGTGGTGTGGTGAGGCTCACGGCGGCGGATTCGCGGCGAGGCTTGGGCGTGCGCATTTTGACTTGTACAGGCTGTGGAGGAGAGCGGGGGCGCTGGCAGTCATGACACTTGGCTAGGCGCCGGGACGGACGATGTAGCCTTGCAGCGTGGCGGGGCCCCGCAGCGCACAAGCGCAAGCGCACATCAGAGCATGCCGCACGGCAACCGGCTGGACGGGCTCAGCGTCATCATGTAACACGCCATGGTCTGGTTGCCTGACGGTTGCGCTCATCATGGCCATTGGCGTTCTCGTTATGATTGCTTGCGGAGAGTATCGCAAGTAAGGGGAGCGCTGCGGGATGGCGTGGGGTTGAGATGGCGGCGTGCGGGTTAGGCGGTCACAGCCGCCTACAAGCCACAGCTGCTCAAGCGAAAGGGTTTGGTCACATGTAGTCCATGCTGTGGGTCGCGGGCCGCGAGGTTGGGCGGCGAGCTGCATGGGCCGCATGGGCTTGCGGAAACCTTGAGAGTCGGCGAGCGAGCCTCGACATGCATACTGCTGACTGCAACAACTGTGACCTATTGCAGACAGTGCTCATACGAAGGTTACAAGCCGAGACGCACTACCGGCAGCAGCCCATTTCCGTTCCGCAAACTTAGCAGCCATGGGCTTCGGCGACCGTGGTGGTGGTCGTGGCGGTCGTGGAGGAGGCTTTGGCGGTCGTGGTGGCGACCGTGGTGGTCGCGGTGGTGGCGGTCGTGGAGGCGGCTTCGGCGGCCGGGGCGGCTTCGGCGGTCGCGGCGGTGGCCGGGGCGGCCCTGGCGGTGCTCGCGGTGGCGTTGCCAAGCGCGGTGGCGGCCGCGGTGGCGGTCGCGGCGGTGGCCGCGGTGGCATGAAGGGCGGCGCGAAGGTCGCCATTGAGGCGCACCGACATGAGGGCGTCTTCATCGCTCGCGGCAAGGAGGACGCCCTCGTCACCCGCAACCTTGTTCCGGGTGTCAGCGTCTACGGCGAGAAGCGCATTTCCACGGAGGACGAGGGCAACAAGATTGAGTACCGCGTGTGGAACCCTTTCCGCTCTAAGCTCGCAGCCTCCATCCTCGCGGGTGTCGACAACATCTACGTGAAGCCGGGCAGCAAGCTCCTGTACCTCGGCGCCGCGTCCGGCACCAGCGTGTCGCACTGCTCCGACCTGGTCGGCCCCGAGGGCGCCGTCTACGCCGTGGAGTTCTCGCACCGCAGCGGCCGCGACCTCGTCAACATGGCCAAGCAGCGCCCCAACGTGATCCCCATCATCGAGGACGCGCGCCACCCCCAGAAGTACCGCATGCTGGTGCCCATGGTGGACGTCATCTTCGCCGATGTCGCGCAGCCCGACCAGGCCCGTATCGTCGGCCACAACGCGCAGTACTTCCTCAAGACCGGCGGCAACTTCGTCATCTCCATCAAGGCCAGCTGCATCGACTCCACGGCGCCACCGGAGGCCGTGTTCGCCCGTGAGGTGAAGAAGCTGCAGGAGATGCAGCTCAAACCCAAGGAGCAGGTTACGCTCGAGCCTTACGAGCGCGACCACGCAATGGTCGTCGGCGTCTACCGGCCGCCGTCCAAGAAGAAGGACTAAGCGGGTCGCGGGCCGGCGGCGGGCCCTGGCTGCGCCGCCGCCGCGCCGACGTCGACGTGCGCTCGTAGGAGCCGTCTGCTGTCGCGGCCTCATGCAACGAGCGGCTCGGTTGTGGCGGCGATGTGAGGCGGCAGGGGCCTGCGCCGGCGAGGCGTAGGCAGGATGGGGGCGGGGTGTGGGTTTGGGGGAGGCCTCTGCGGGCGGCGCCTCGGACTGGCGTGCGGATAGCGAGCAGACGATGCGCCCCGCCCGGGCTGTTGCCAGGGGAGGGGCAGGGGGACTTGTAGAGTAGACGAGGAAACGAAGGGGTATGGGTGGCTGGGCGGGCGCTGTGTGCCCCCAGCTGCTGAGACTAGTGACGCAACCTGCGTAGCCTTGCCGAGACTGGGCAAGCTGACCCGAACATGGATGCGAACGATGACTCTGGAGGCGACTTGTGCGCGACGCGTGCTTGACCAAGTTGACTTTGCGGCGGTTGATATGCCGCCGCGGGGCCGCTGCTGTTGCTGGCGCCTGTGGGGCCACGCGCAGGCGCGCTCGTATGTGCATTAACGGGCCTGGCTGCGTGCCGGCCACTGGGGGATGCGGGAAAGAGGTTGCGGGAGGGGGTGCGCTGCTCGGCTGTTGCGGTGTTGTTGCGCGGCGCCGAGAGCGCGGGGGCGGGCCGTGCCCTGCAAGGGACGACGGGCACGGAGGGACGTGCGGCGTTGCAGTCGCGGCCGTAGGGCCTGGTAACAAGGTGGAAGTGCTGAGACGTGCCTGTGTCCGTGCCTCCCGCCCGAGTGGCCCCGCTGACGCGAATGCGCGTCACCTTCTCCTCTACCTGACAGCCCTGCCTCAAGCCAGTTGCGAAGCCAGCTGAAAGCGGCAGCGTCCACCTGGCGAAGAAGGCGTACCGCCCCCGAACGGCATCGGGGGAGGCATGGCTTCGCCCCTTGCCGGCCCTGGCCCTTGCGGTCCCCCCCCTGCAGCATGCGCCCCTGCCCCTGCGGCACCGCCTCGCCCTTCAACAGAAGCAGCGGAAGCACCCCTCGATCTGCATCGTCGTCCTCGGCAGCAGACATACAGGAGAAGCAGCCGGCCCTGCCTCCAGCCCGTTGCGTAGCCGTCGGCAGCTGGCGGCGCAGCAGTTCAGCCCCTCGGCCGCCTAGCGTCCAGAGTCGCGCAAATGGCTGCTGCAGCGCGGCGCGACACCGGACGCCGGGCGCTGGCTGGAGGCGGCCGCCGCCGGCGTCGGCGCCAGCGCCTGCGGGCGCCTGACGGTGGCGAGGGCGCTGGTGGCGTCACCGCTGCTGGCGGGCTGGGCAGCGGGCGCGAGTGAGGAGCAGCGGGCCGCGGCGGCGGCGTCGGCGGCGGCGCACGGCGACCTGGGGCTGATGCGGAGCGCGGAGCGGGTGCTGCTGGCGGCGGCGGGCCCTGGAAGCTCGGCCGGCGGCGGCGGCGCGGCGGCGCTGTGGGGCCGCGGCGCGCTCGAGGCGGCCATCGGCGCCGGCTGCGAGGAGGCGCTCGAGTGGCTGGTGGCACAGCGCGGCGTACCCTGGCCGGTGAGTGGCGGCCAGGGGTTGCGGAACTGGCGGTAGCGGGCGAGGCGTGAACGGCGCCTGGCCCACAAACGACAAACAAGAACCAGCGCTGGCGTCCGGACGCTTGGTGCTCCCTTCAGGGCCACATGGCAGGCAGCCCAGTACTGTAGGAAGGTCAACCGGGGTTCAACACTGTTCGTTATGGCCTCTTAAGACCCCGCCC